>JASCZW010000643.1:0-194640 GCA_034211315.2 Aedes japonicus
CCAGAGCCCCCCTGATGGAAAATTGAGGTTCTGGCATACTTATTTGGACCAAAATCGGGATTCCGAAAATCGACGATTTTAAACACCCTATTTAAGCGATTAGACGCTTATTTACGGAGATAAACGCGTTTAAAGGTTTCCAGAGCTCATCTGATGGAAAATTGAGGTTCTGGCATACTTATTTGGACCAAAATCAGGATTCCGAAAATCGACGATTTTAAACACCCTATTTAAGCGATTAGACGCTTATTTACGGAGAATAAACGCGTTTAAAGGCTTCCCCCGATAGAGGCCCATCCTCGATGGATTTAAAACTTTGAGCGTTCTTGGACATAACGTTATTTAGGATCCGTAAAGATCGAGGAGTTCCGAAAATCGACGATTTTAAACACCCTATTTAAGCGATTAGACGCTTATTTACGGAGATAAACGCGTTTAAAGGTTTCCAGAGCTCACCTGACCGAAAATCAAGGTTCTAGTATGCTGATTTGGACCAAAATCGGGATTCCGAAAATCGACGATTTTAAACACCCTATTTAAGCGATTAGACGCTTATTTACGGAGATAAACGCGTTTAAAGGTTTCCAGAGCCCATCTGATGGAAAATTGAGGTTCTGGCATACTTATTTGGACCAAAATCGGGATTCCGAAAATCGACGATTTTAAACACCCTATTTAAGCGATTAGACGCTTATTTACGGAGATAAACGCGTTTAAAGGTTTCCAGAGCTCACCTGACCAAAAATCAAGGTTCTAGTATACTGATTTGGACCAAAATCGGGATTCCGAAAATCGACGATTTTAAACACCCTTTTTAAGCGATTAGACGCTTATTTACGGAGATAAACGCGTTTAAAGGTTTTCAGAGCCCATCTGACGGAAAATTGAGGTTCTGGCATACTTATTTGGACTAAAATCGGGATTCCGAAAATCGACGATTTTAAACACCCTATTTAAGCGATTAGACGCTTATTTACGGAGATAAACGCGTTTAAAGGTTTTCAGAGCCCATCTGACGGAAAATTGAGGTTCTGGCATACTGATTTGGACCAAAATCGGGATTCCGAAAATCGACGATTTTAAACACCCTATTTAAGCGATTAGACGCTTATTTACGGAGATAAACGCGTTTAAAGGTTTTCAGAGCCCATCTGACGGAAAATTGAGGTTCTGGCATACTGATTTGGACCAAAATCGGGATTCCGAAAATCGACGATTTTAAACACCCTATTTAAGCGATTAGACGCTTATTTACGGAGATAAACGCGTTTAAAGGTTTCCAGAGCTCACCTGACCAAAAATCAAGGTTCTAGTATACTGATTTGGACCAAAATCGGGATTCCGAAAATCGACGATTTTAAACACCCTATTTAAGCGATTAGACGCTTATTTACGGAGATAAACGCGTTTAAAGGTTCCCAGAGCCCCCCTGATGGAAAATTGAGGTTCTGGCATACTTATTTGGACCAAAATCGGGTTTCCGAAAATCGACGATTTTAAACACCCTATTTAAGCGATTAGACGCTTATTTACGGAGATAAACGCGTTTAAAGGTTTCCAGAGCTCACCTGACCGAAAATCGAGGTTCTGGCATACTTATTTGGACCAAAATCAGGTTCCGAAAATCGACGATTTTAAACACCCTATTTAAGCGATTAGACGCTTATTTACGCGAAAAGGTTCAGGCCACCTGAATTAGTCAGTATGCAATTACCAAAATCAGGATTCGAGAATCGACGAGTTTAAACACCCTATTTAAGCGATTAGACGCTTATTTACGGAGATAAACGCGTTTAAAGGTTTCCAGAGCTCACCTGGCCGAAAATCAAGGTTCTAGTATGCTTATTTGGACCAAAATCAGGATTCCGAAAATCGACGATTTTAAACACCCGTTTTAAGCGATTAGACGCTTATTTACGGAGATAAACGCGTTTAAAGCTTCCCAGAGCCCATCTGACCGAAATGAGGTTCTGCTACTTATTTGGACCAAAATCAGGATTCCGAAAATCGACGATTTTAAACACCCTATTTAAGCGATTAGACGCTTATTTACGGAGATAAACGCGTTTAAAGGTTTCCAGAGCTCACCTGACCAAAAATCAAGGTTCTAGTATGCTGATTTGGACCAAAATCAGGTTTCTGAAAATCGACGATTTTAAGCACCCTATTTAAGCGATTAGACGCTTATTTACGGAGATAAACGCGTTTAAAGGTTTCCAGAGCCCATCTGACGGAAAATTGAGGTTCTGGCATACTTATTTGGACTAAAATCGGGATTCCGAAAATCGACGATTTTAAACACCCTATTTAAGCGATTAGACGCTTATTTACGGAGATAAACGCGTTTAAAGGTTTCCAGAGCTCACCTGACCAAAAATCAAGGTTCTAGTATGCTGATTTGGACCAAAATCGGGATTCCGAAAATCGACGATTTTAAACACCCTCTTTGAGTAAAGAATTAGGAAAATTTTCGTTCCATTATATAATTGCCACGTGTTTATTTAATTTGAAATGGTTGGAAGTATCTTAAAGGTATTCCAAAAATCTGATGTAAGTTGTTAATAATGAATTTAACAATGCAATAACTATTCCGAATCAGTTCAGTGCCTCGTTTGATTAGGGCGAATCTGCTTTTGTACACAATGGATTTTGTAATCATTTTCTCTTGAACTCTTGAAAAGGTCAAAAATACAAATTAGGCACTCTTCAAGAAAGAGTAGCTTCATCTCTATCCGCTGATATATTCAATTTTAAGTGATTGTTTTCAACTTTCGATAAATTAGCAGGCAAACTGTTTGTTTACAAAAGCAGATTCGCCCTAATCAAATGTTGGTGCTGAGTTGTAAGAAAGCGAACAGTTTTGTTGATAATTTCTCTACAGTTGACTTCTGTACTGCATAAATAAAATTTAATGATCGTGCTTCTTGAGAATGTATGTAAAATAAACTTAATATGAATTATAAGAAAAAGTAACATTTGTTCACGAAACATTGCTGAAGCGTTTGCTGCATGCTTACAATTAAGGTATCGTTGTAGATTTGAACGAACAACGAAAAACGACAGAATGAAATATACAAACAAGAGCGAGGCTGTAATCCACCGCATCAAAGGCAGCTTCATGGACATTGGAAATCCTTAACGGATCCCCCGGTGTTACGCAAATCCGTAACCGCAATTTCTTGAGTTGTTGGTTCATTACAATCAATAGGCAAGTTTTAAACACCCCATTGTTTCAGCGAGACATTTCCTACGAGGGCAGAAGAAGTACAGGAGATTTGTTTTCGTCTTATCGAATTACCGGAAAAGTTTCGGATTGCTGCAGGCAATTTAAAAAAAAAATCCTCCCAGAACAAGAACAACTTACGCAAGCTACCTATTGGGGAACAAGCAAGCAAATCAGAGAACGAAAGAAGAAAAAAAAACTTTGTTTGCAATCTGGGCTATAGCCTAAAGCAGGATAAAAACAAGCAAATCGGCTATATCGCAGCATCCAGTTAAAGCGCCAAAGCCAAAATGTGGACGACGTGAGGAATCTGCTGCAGCTCGTTTGCTTTTTTTTCTTCCTACTGCGTCCTAGCTGTCCCGATGCTTACACCCTTTTAAGGAAAATTTTCCACGCAAAAAAAAATAAGAAAAGCTGAACCAAACTTCCCGGTCCCAAGATTGCTCAAAGGAAAACATCACTAAGTATAAGAATGTTGAAGGCATGGAAAAAAAAACACTGAAAAGCTCAATGTATAACGGAGGAGAGCACTTTCGGTTTGCTTTCTTCCGAGATTTATACCCGAGAACCCCTCGAGGACGAATTGTTTGTTTGCGTGAATGTGAGCCTTTCTCCCAGTTCCTTTTTCGATCTCCCGCTGGCAAGGGTTATGGTTTGGCCTTCTTCACATTTGGTTTGCTCGCTGTTCGACGACAATGGTAGAGATTTAGAGGAATTCACCACCCTCGTCCACACTTTATTACGGGAGAAATGTTTCACCCCATATCCGATCGACAGATTCCTCTGGGCACTTTTCCCGAAGAAAGTCAATAACTCAAATTGACTAAAATTATGTGAACAAGATAAATACTCTCTTCGGCTGGGACGGGTTTTTTTTTCTGGCAACCGTCCACTCGGAAGGGTTATGGGGTTGGGATGAGATATGCACTCCATTTGACCAATCTGATTCTTAAGGGGTTTATGTGAAACTGAATTATTTGATGGGGCTAAGTTTCTGGTACTCCGAGATAAGCAACTTTTAATGGTTTCGAGGAAAATGTAGAGACGTGATAGGGTTGAAATCGACCTAAATGCCGATACAGGTAAACCTCAATAGTACGTAGGCAGTGGTTTCGTTCAATATCGATTTGTCGAAAACTATCAATCCATCACCAAAATCAGTAACATAATCAGGAAAACAAAACATTTCGCATCTGGATTATTTGCCAATTATCGTAATAGTGTTACTTAAATTAAACGATAACTAACAAAAGTATGGCAACACCGTGATCATCTTTTTTTTTATTAAAGACTCTTTAAATTTTATTCGAGTCTCGTTTGATTCATTTACAGAGTTTGAAACAACTTAACATCTAATAGTATTTTATTTTTCTTCATTCTTTGATCACGCTTGTTGTATTGTTGCAACGGAGCGAGCGGTTTCGAACGCCTGACGCTTGCAGAACTTCCATCCTGTCTTGATAAGTTTTAGCGCCAGGAGCACTAATACTGCTACCATGATGACCATCAGTTTAAGTTCATAAAGGGTGATACGGTCAAAATTTGGTCAAGGGAAAACGCGTGTAAATCGGTGAAATCGTTTATTTAAAAAATCAAATTAAATTTCTTTTTCAAGTTCAATTAGTATAAAATTCAGGAAAAATATTCAGTTAGGCTTCCGCTTTTCCAAATCCGAATTGCCGGGCCTTACGCTTGACCCCTGCCATCAGATTTTGTACAGCCACCTTGTCCACCTTCTTCGCCGCAGAAAGCCAGTTTGCCTTGAACTGCTGCTCGTCCTTAGCAGTTTTTTTGGTCTTCTTTAGGTTCCGCTTGACAATAGCCCAGTATTTCTCAATTGGGCGGAGCTCTGGCGTGTTGGGAGGGTTCTTGTCCTTGGGAACCACCTGCACGTTGTTGGCGGCGTACCACTCCATGGCCTTTTTACCGTAATGGCAAGATGCCAAATCCGGCCAAAACAGTACGGAACAACCGTGTTTCTTCAGGAAAGGCAGCAGACGTTTATTCAAACACTCTTTCACGTAAATTTCTTGGTTGACAGTCGCGGAAGCTATGAAAATGCTGCTTTTCAAGCCACAGGTACAGATGGCTTGCCAAACCAGATATTTCTTTGCGAACTTTGACAGTTTCGTGTGCTTGAAAATATCTGCTACCTTTCCCTTCCTTTTGCCGTATAAAACTCCTGTCCCGGAAGCTGCTTGTAGTCGGCTTTGACGTAGGTTTCGTCGTCCATTACCACGCAGTCAAACTTCGTCAGCATCGTCGTGTACAGCCTCCGGGATCGCGCTTTGGCCGTCGTATTTTGTTTATCATCGCGATTTGGAGTCACTACCTTCTTGTAAGTCGATAGCCCGGCTCGTTTTTGGCTCGATGCACGGTTGTAGACGATACACCCAGCTTATTTGCGGCATCTCGGAGAGATAGGTTAGGGTTTCGCTTGAAACTACCGGCAACTCTCTTTGTCGTCTCAGCGGCTTCCGGTTTTCGATTTCCCCCCGATCCAGACTTCCTGGCTGTCGACAAACGTTCCCCAAACACTTTAATTACATTTGTAACGGTTGATTTGGCAACTTTTAGCGATTTTGCCAACTTTGCGTGCGAGTAGCTCGGATTTTCGCGATGCGCGAGCAAAATTTTGATACGCTGCTCTTCTTGCTTGGACGGCATTTTGACAACTGAAGAGTGAATTCCAAAATCAAAATAGGAGCAACATTCTACACACACACACCTTCAAAATGAGGGGTGTTCAGGTTTTTTAAATGCAAAATTGAAAGAAATACGTCAAGTTGATATTGACCAAATTTTGACCGTATCGCCCTTTATTAGGTGTGGTATTCTGTGTGGACCTCCTGGTTCTCGATGACGGTGACCTGCTGATCACCGATCTGCTTAACGTTGTCTTCCTTGGAGTCGGAGTTTACCATTTTCGATGAGGTGGTAAATGGTACAACTGGTTAGGCTTGACCAACTGTATTGTTCTGTGGACTTGGGTTGCTTTAAATTGGTTTTTTTTGTTGAAAAGAGTCAAGTCATATTTCATCTATCAGCGCAATTTCTTTGAGAAAGCTAAGCACTTTTTTTGCTTGGTGACTGTCGTCAGCGAGTGCCTCTCTTAGGCTGGGTTGGAGCCCAATTTTTTCGCGTAAGTCATCATATCCTGGGCAGAAGGCTATAATATGTTTGACGGTAAGTATTTGGTTGCATTTTGTGCACTTAGATGGGTTTGTTTTTTCCAGTAGATATGCATGCGTTACCTGCGTATGGCCTATTCGTAGTCTGGTAAGTATGACGTCATCTCTGCGATTTCCTGTAATTGAGTCTCTGTAAGGTGTGATGGTGTTTTTGCATTCTCTTAGTTTATTGTTTCTGGTTGAGTACCATTCCATTTGCCATTTATCAATAATGTTCCTTTTGATGATGGTTTTGGTTTCCTTGTGGTCAACTGTTTTCTGCGTTATTGTATTCAGTTCGAGGGCTCGCTTTGCTTCTGTATCAGCCTTCTCGTTCCCGGGAATGCCGATGTGGCTTGGGATCCAGCAAAAGGTAATGGATGTTCCCTTATCGGTTATGTTGTTGTATAGGGTGACTATTTCATCTTTGAGAAGAGATTTTATCTTTCTTTTTTCGATAGTGGTGATCACGCTCAGGGAGTCGGTGCATATGATGAAGGCACCTACTCTTTCTTGATTTGATATCCAGCTTAGGGCTTCAATTATTGCCATACATTCGACGCTGTAGATGCTTAGTAGATTGTGGGTTCTTTTGCGTATTCCGTTACCTTCGACGATTACACTGAAACCCGTTCTTGAATCGGTTTTAGATCCATCAGTGTAGATCGCTGAGTGGAGTCTGTATTTAGTCCAGATTAGTTGGGCCAATAGTTTTCTCTGTTCTAGATTATTCTTTCCACTCCTACTCGCGTGTAGCATGGTATTATCGACATTTATTTGTTTCCTCTTCCATGGTGGGGTGGATGGTATATGCAGAGATCTACTTACTGGGATATTTGTTCCTAGGTCCTCTATGATTTTACTACTTCTGGTTTTTATAGTGTTTGGTTCGGTAGTTGGTTCTTGATTCCATAGTTCTCCTGAGCTGTGACTGCTGTACTCTTCTGTTTCGCTGTTTAGTGGAAGACAGGTGTTGTTGATTGTTTTTGTTGCAAATATCGCTAGTCTTTGGTTTAGGAGGCACCTGATGTTTGGAATTCCTGCTTCAGCCTGTATGCTTATTATTGGACTGGTAAAGAACGCTCCTGTGATGATCCGTAAAGCGTTGTTATGCAAACTCTCGAGCCGTTTGATTACCATGTCACTGATGGAAGATATAATAGGAGCGACGTACAGTATTTTTTCAAGTACGGTTGCTTTGTAGATTTTTGTAAAAGTTTGTCGGTCGCCACCCCATGATCTAGACCCGATGAATCTTAACAACTGAGCTCTCTGGGAGCATGCTGCTCTTATTTCCTCTATGTGTGTTTTGTAGGTGAGGTGTTGGTCTAGAGTAACTCCAAGACATTTGTGGCAACTTTTTTCTGGTACAAAGCCGATATTCAGTTTCAGTTTTTGACCTATTTGTTTTCTTGATCTGGGGTTCTTGAACAACACTGTTACACATTTTTCGGTTGATATCTTAAGCCAGTACATTGTTCCCATGATTCAACTGACTGAAGCGCTGATTGTAGTTTTTTTGTGAGATTTTTCCGGTTGCTGTCGGTGGCAAAAAGAACTACATCATCGGCAAAAAGGAGTACCTTGACGCCGGCTGGAAGCACTGAGCATATGGTGTCGATTGCAATTAAGAAAAGAGTGACGCTTATAACTGATCCTTGGCATAGGCCGTTCTCCATTATTGCTTCCTGTGATAGTGTATTGTTTGCTTTTACTTTAAATGTCCTTCGTTCTAGGATTTTCTGGATGTATTTAACGAGGTTGCCTCCAATTTTCCACTCACAAATTCTGTTCAGTACCAGCCTGCGCCAGGTGGTGTCGTAAGCCTTTTTGATGTCGAGGAAAACTGCTTGTGTAAGGATTTTTTGTGCATAGCTTCTCTCACAGCGGTGTCAAAGTGGGCTAGATAATCTGCTGTAGATTTTCCTTTTCGAAAAGCGAATTGGTGGTCATTAAGCAACTTGCGTTCTTCGATTATGTACATTAGTCGGTTATTTATCATTCTCTCGAGGATCTTTCCAAGGCAGCTATTTAAGTAGATTGGTCGGTAATTACCTGGACAGCTTCTTTCTTCTTTTCCCTTGTATATAGGGACAACTATGGATTTAGTCCAGCTTTCTGGATACACGGAATCTTCCCATAGTCTGTTGTACGTATTGAGGAGCAAATGTTTGTACTCTACTGGGAGATTGATTATCATTGCGTAGTAGATACCATCCGGACCTGGAGAGGATCCTTTGAGTCCTTCCATGGCTTCCTCGAGCTCATTTTTGGAGAATACTGAGTTGTTATTGGCTCCGTCGTCCTGGTTTATTAATATCGGGAATTGTTCGATGTTGTTTTTATACGCAAGGAATGGTAGTGAATATTCCTTATCGGTGGATATTTGTCCGAAGTGTGCAGCTAGGCTATCAGCTATGTCTTTGCTATTAGTATTTCTTTGGTTATTTAGTTTGATTTCTCGGATGTGTGGGGATTTGAATTTTCCTTGAATTTTGCTGTAATTTTTCCACATTTCTTTAGCAGGCGTGTGGACGTTGAATTTTTGGGCAAACTCTTCCCAGGATTTCTTTTTGGCTTTTATAATGATCTCTTGTGCTTTGATATTGGCTTCTCGAGAATCCAGTGCATGTTGATGGTTTGGTATTCCTTTTTTTGTCCTTTGCAAGATTCGAAGGGCTTTTCTTCTAGCTTTGATAACAGATGCTACTTCATTGTTCCACCATGGTACCTGTTTACCGGAGGTACTTCCTTTAGTTTTTAGAATGGATTGTTCGGCGGCTTTGTTTATCTGCTTTGTTATTTCTTCAATTTGGTCAACAGCATCATCTTTGTGGGTTATTTCAATCGTGTTTTGGTATTTCACCCAGTCAGCTTCTTAGATTTTCCACCTAGGGAGACTTTCCTTTTCCTGTATTAAATGCGGCATCGATATAATCAGTGGAATGTGATCACTTCCGTACGAATCTTCTGAGACAGTAAGTTCTAGGGCTCCAGCTAGTTGGTCGGAGCAACAACAGATATCGATGCAGGATCCGATCCCCGTAGCGCTATTTACATATGTTTTTTCACCATTATTGATCACTATCAGATTTTCTTCGTCGATGATTGACTCTATTATTTTGCCCCGGTGGTTGATTTCGTCTGAACCCCATAGCGGGTGATGTGCATCAAAGTCTCCCATCACTATCACAGGTTTTGGAACTTGGGACAGTAGGTTCGAAACCTCATCCTTTTGGATTTGGTTTCCGGGGGGGGGGGAATATACATTTAATATGTGAGCATTTATCGGTGCTCCTACTTTCACAGCTACTGCTTCTAAGCTTGTATTAAGATCGATGATTGCGCTATCTATGTCTTCTTTTACTGCCGTTATCACTCCGCCTGCTGATCTAGCACCACTTGATCTTTGCCGATGGTATGTTTTGTACTTACTGATGCTTGTTTGAGAGTCGTTTTGGCACATTGTTTTCTGGAGGCAAAGTACCAACGGATTAATGTCAGTCAGTAGTAATTTTAGGTTGGTTCTTATTTTTCTTAATCCTCTAACATTCAATGAGACCGCGCAATTTTCATTCGTTGTTGTGTTATTATGATGATGTGTCATTGTAAAGATTATTGGACTATGTTTGATTAACTTGTTTACCTTCGATTAGTTATTTTGGTCTCGTTGGGACTTTTAATGATTCATTGTTCCATATCGTGGTCCTGGTGAGTAGATCCAGCAGAGGTTTCTGAGTCCGATTGAACGTACTCCACCTAGACCTGTGCGCCGCCGCGCCACGCCGCCGCCGCCGACGATTTTATAGCGCCGCCGCCGCCACTATTTTCGACCGGCGCGCCGCTGTGTTTTTTTTGCCCGCGCCGCCGGGCTATTTGAGTCGCGCCGATAAACATTTTCACCGTATATTCATCCCTTCAGTTAAGTTTATTAGCCCTTCAGAAACCTGCTTTTATTACTGATGACAAATTATAACATCTCGATGAGATGTGCCATCCAGAGGGTGTGCGTGTGAAAAAGTGATCAGCTTTGTCGTTTCGTTCTAGAATTTTCAGTGTACATTTTTGACATTTTTCGACTTTTGGCAATTTCGCGAGTGAGTTTGAATTTAAAAATAATGAAATGTCCGCCTTAAATGTCGAGAAAATTTCCATAACAAGTGTACATATTCATACTACAAATAATGGTAATTGAACCAGCGATGTGTGGAAAAAAAATTGGTGCAATATAACATGTCTAAAATGGATCTGCACATCATTTGCTTCCTGACAAAGTGTTTTACGTGATTATAGTAATGTTGTGAAAACATTGATAGTTCGGTATAATTCACTGCTCTGAATTCTTCAATATTTGATTTATCTTTGGATCCTTAAGCTTTTTATTATATGATTTTTATAGCAATTTGATTTTTTTATTGTTAATATATTTAGGTTTTGATACTCTTAGTTTCTTAATTTTTTTAGATATTTATTTATTTTTATTCTCAGGTTTGAAGATAGGCGAAACGCCATCTTTGGCAGGTAATTCTTCTATTATTGTCTGTTTTTTTTAAATTTGGCCAAACAATTCACATAGTGTAAATAGAAAAATTTTGTGGCCGATTTTCAAAATCTCAGAATTTTTAGATATTTAGGTATTTAGATTTTTAGACTTTAGCTTTCTAGTAGATATTAAGATATTCAGATTTTAAGATTTCTAGAATTTAAGATTTCTAGATTTATAGATTTTTAGATTTTAAGATATTAGTAGATATTCAGATATTTAGATTTTTGTATTTTTTAGATTTATAGATTTTTAGATATTTAGCTTTTAAATTTTTGAGATTTTTAGATTTTACGATGTATAAATTTTCAGATTTTTAGATTACTAGTAGATTTTTAGATATTTAAAGTTTTCGATTTTTATATTTTTAGATTTTTAGACTTCTAATAGATTTTTAGCATTTTTAATTTTTAGATTTTTAGATTCTTCGATTTTCAAATTTTTGAATTTTACATTTTGATTTTTAGATTTTTAGATTTTTAGATGTTTAGATTTATAGATATTCAGATTTTTAGATTTTAAATTTTTAGATTTTTATATTTTTAGATTTTAAGATTTCATGTAAATTTTTAGATATCAAGATTTTTAGATTTGTAGATTAGTAGGCCGTTTTCAGCGGTCGTGGTCTATTCTAAATTTTGACAAATAAATAAACCAAATCATTTTTTCCATTTTCAGCGATGCGTGAAATTAGCGACAAATTGCCAGCCTTGGTTTGAATCAAATTAATCATGTGAAAAATCAGCAAAATTGTTATTTAGATTTTTTGCTGACAAACATTCATGAGGATTTTTGTGTTAATGAATGCCTGACGCCCTTATGGAAAAACGAACAATTTCATACTGCAATTGAATATTCTTTATTTGTTCATTACAACCCACGGCCCAACGACTATGATTATGAGGAAATCTTTGAATACAACAAAGCTAATTACGAGAACATAAAATTAAGCTAAATTCAATCAACTGGCAATCAATCATACGAAATGAAGTACACATCGAAAGCGCTGTTGATGTCTTCTACAGGTTTTTATTTGAAATAATTAATGAAAACGTACCTCTTAAAAGAAAAAGACGCAGATATAACTCCAAATATCCAATATGGTTCAACCGGAATATTATTAATTTGAAAAATCAGAAGCAAAAGGCCCACAAAATTTACAAGAAAAGCAACTCCAATGTCAATCTGCAAAATTATCTGAATATCTGTGATCAGCTTAATTCAGCAATCAATTCCGAATTGGAAGAGTATAATTTCAAAACAGAGAGTGAAATCAAATCATGTCCTAAACAGTTTTTCAAGTATGTCAGAACAAAATTAAAATCAAACAACTTTCCTTCAAAAATGCATCTTGATGACAAAAGCGCTGGAGACCCTGGTGAGATTTGTGACATGTTTGGAAAGTATTTCCAATAAATTTACACGACATTTTCAGATGATGATCGCGATCTAGATTATTTTTCATTCTTTCCTGCATCCTCAAATGACATTAGAGTTAGTCAGGTAGATGTTCAAGACATTCTTGCTGGTTTGAAAAATCTTGACGCTGCGAAAGGTGCGGGACCTGATGGAATCCCTCCAGCATTTATGAAAAATCTTGCATTTGAACTAACTTCACCTTTATTTTGGCTCTTCAATTTGTCACTTGATTCAGGTCAGTTCCCTAAAATTTGGAAAAACTCATACCTAATACCCATATATGAGTCAGGAAAAAAATCCGATATTCGCAATTACCGTGGAATTGCTATTATGTCTAGCATCCCAAAGCTCTTTGAAGCTATCGTCAATAGAAAATTGTTCAGCCAAGTACAAAATGTTATAACAAATTCGCAGCATGGATTTTTCAAAGGACGCTCAACTTCACAAACTTGTTAGAACTCGTAAATTATTCATTAAACGCAATGGACAACGGCAACCATGTCGAAGCGCTGTACACTGATTTTAGCAAGGCCTTTGACCGTATTGACATTCCTCTGTTACTCTACAAGTTAGGAAAAATAGGATTTGAGGATACATTTCTTAAATGGATACAATCGTATTTAATAAATCGGCAACAAGTAGTCAATTTTAATGGTAAAAAGTCACACCCTGTTCATGTATTATCTGGAGTTCCCAAGGCTCGCATCTAGGCCCTTTGCTTTTTATTTTGTTTGTCAATGATATTTTACATTCTTAAGCAGGTCAGAATTCTCATCTATGCAGACGACATGAAAATATTTATGGAAATTAAGAACGACCAAGATAATGTAACTTATATAAACGAAATATTATTATTTGATATATGGTGCAAAAAAAGCTTACTAGAAATAAACGTTAAGAAATGTAATTTAATTACTCTCAGTAGAAAACGATATACACCACAAATTACTGTTTCTTTAGGAACTGAAATTGTAGAAAAATGCGAGAGAGTCAGAGACTTAGGTGTTATTGTAGATTCTAAGCTTAATTTTATCGACCATTACAACACAATTATCCATAAAGCAACCAATATGCTAGGTTTTATTAAACGCTTTGGTCATAACTTTCATGACCCATATACGATCGAAACATTGTACGTTGCATATGTCAGGTCTATTCTAGAGTATTGTAGTGTCATATGGTCTCCTTTTATGAAAACACATGAAGAACGATTAGAATCAGTCCAAAAACAATTTCTTTTGTATGCTCTCCGTAAATTAGGCTGGACAACATTTCCACTTCCGTCTTATGAAGCACGGTGTATGCTTATTGACATTCAAACTCTAAAAGAACGAAGGGAATTTGCCATGATCTCTTTTGTAAACGATATTGTATCACATCGCATTTCCTCCCTAACTTATTATGTAGTCTAAATTTCTACACCCCCTCGCGGCATTTGAGGAATCGGAACTTATTTGCGTTAAATATCAATCGGACAAACTATGCGAAATTCGGACCAATTAACCGAATGATGTCTCTGTATAATCTGCATTGTGAATCAATTGACCTAACAATGTCACGTAGTAACCTAAGACAGTATTTTGTTTCTAGACGATCTTTAAGAAGATAGAATTAAGTGTAAATATGTAGTCTACGATCGATTGACGAAATAAATAAATAAATAAATCTTTAAATAAACCAAATTTCATTTTCAAACAGTTTCGATGTAAACAAATAAAACTGTCATACGCTTTTGTTTTATTTTGGCCGAATTTGAAACGGTTCTAAATTTGGGCAGCTGAAAAGATGGTGTATACTTCGCTCGCTTTTTTTTCAAACATTATAGAATTCTGCGGGCATTGGTGGAATACTGAACACTGCAGCTATTTGAACTGAACTGATATTTTGAGAAATAGATGCGTTCAAACTTTGCTAAAAATCTGTGAACTTTGCAGCAGCTCTACGAAGTTTGAAGCATTTCTGCGAACTATTTTATGATGTTTTTTGATGATTGATGAAGTTATGTGAACATGGCTATAGTCTTACGATCATTAAGGGTAAGTTAAAAAGGCAGGGACAACTTTCAGCGGAAGTAATCCATCCGTTTGATTATTTTTTATAGTATTCTAGCTACGTAAACAAATATTGTAGCAAATTGTTAACAAATATTTTTTACACGTTGCTTAAGTCACCCTCAAAAAGTTGTATTTCTATATATTGAATTTTGTGCACTAAAGCATAAGAAGGCTAGCAAGAGAGATGCTGTAGAAAATCCCAGTTACAAATAAGGTTTTTCCAATTATTTGAAGCATTTCAACTAACACCACAAGTTTGCACACCTTGAGGTAAATTGAAGTAAATACACAAGAGAAACCTCTTGCATTGGGGCTTGTAGAAAGTTCTGTCGTAGGAAACCTGTGGGTGTTCGAAATTCGTAGTTCCGAAAGAGAAATTAATATAGACACAGTTAAAAGTCGGAACTAACGTCTGTGCTGGAAGGAGGTATTTGGCAATGGAGTTTCAACCGGATCTGCGTTTTCAACAGGCCCGAAATCGTTGTTAATAGAATTAGAATTGCGAGACTGATCACTCACCATATGAATTCTTTCAAAGGGTGATACGGTCAAAATTTGGTCAAGGGAAAACGCGTGTAAATCGGTGAAATCGTTTATTTAAAAAATCAAATTAAATTTCTTTTTCAAGTTCAATTAGTATAAAATTCAGGAAAAATATTCAGTTAGGCTTCCGCTTTTCCAAATCCGAATTGCCGGGCCTTACGCTTGACCCCTGCCATCAGATTTTGTACAGCCACCTTGTCCACCTTCTTCGCCGCAGAAAGCCAGTTTGCCTTGAACTGCTGCTCGTCCTGCAGTTTTTGGTCTTCTTTAGGTTCCGCTGACAACAGCCCAGTATTTCAATTGGGCGAGCTTGGCGTGTTGGGAGGGTTCTTGTCCTCGGGAACCACCTGCACGTTGTTGGCGGCGTACCACTCCATGGCGCTTTTTACCGTAATGGCAAGATGCCAAATCCGGCCAAAACAGTACGGGAACAACCGTGTTTCTTCAGGAAAGGCAGCAGACGTTTATTCAAACACTCTTTCACGTAAATTTCTTGGTTGACAGTCCCGGAAGCTATGAAAATGCTGCTTTCAAGCCACAGGTACAGATGGCTATGCCAAACCAGATATTTCTTTGCGAACTTTGACAGTTTCGTGTGCTTGAAAATATCTGCTACCTTCCTTCCTTTTGCCGTATAACACTCCTGTCCCGGAAGCTGCTTGTAGTCGGCTTTGACGTAGGTTTCGTCGTCCATTACCACGCAGTCAAACTTCGTCAGCATCGTCGTGTACAGCCTCCGGGATCGCGCTTTGGCCGTCGTATTTTGTTTATCATCGCGATTTGGAGTCACTACCTTCTTGTTAGTCGATAGTCCGGCTCGTTTTTTGGCTCGATGCACGGTTGTAGACGATACACCCAGCTTATTTGCGGCATCTCGGAGAGATAGGTTAGGGTTTCGCTTGAAACTACCGGCAACTCTCTTTGTCGTCTCAGCGGCTTCCGGTTTTCGATTTCCCCCCGATCCAGACTTCCTGGCTGTCGACAAACGTTCCTCAAACACTTTAATTACATTTGTAACGGTTAATTTGGCAACTTTTAGCGATTTTGCCAACTTTGCGTGCGAGTAGCTCGGATTTTCGCGATGCGCGAGCAAAATTTTGATTCGCTGCTCTTCTTGCTTGGACGGCATTTTGACAACTGAAGAGTGAATTCCAAAATCAAAATAGGAGCAACATTCTACACACACACACCTTCAAAATGAGGGGTGTTCAGGTTTTTTAAATGCAAAATTGAAAGAAATACGTCAAGTTGATATTGACCAAATTTTGACCGTATCGCCCTTTACCCACCTCATTATCAATCTTTTATGTCAGCTAGTGCCGTAATCTCATCCAGTCAAACATCACGGTTACGCATATGAGAGATTGTTTCTAAAAAGGAAATTTCTGTGGATATTAATTTCCATTTTTTAATGATTCAGCCAGACGAAAATCATCCACATGATGGTTAGTGAGACTCGAAGTAAGGTTTGTCTCTGGGTGAGGTGAGAAAAGTTACCTGCAGTGACGTTATTCTCCTGGGCAAATCAAATGGAGAGTCACGACACTGCTGGTGACTTTTCTCACTTCACCAAGTGATGAATGTCACTTCGACTCTTGGAATAACCGTCACTTTGTGGAACCAATAGTTCGTCTTAATATTCACCCAGCACCAAGAATTCCCCGTCGACTTGTGATGAACCAATTCTATAATGTGGCGAACCAGCCCAGGTGGCTGAAAGCCACTCTAATAAAGAAAAAAAAAACAATTCTATAATACATTAATTGTTATGTTATATATTCTCCGTGCGAGGAGTAACGATTATGATGTAGAAGGAGATGTTCGCTCATCACCATGAGGCACCGAGAGTGAACAACAATGTTTTTGGCTAGAATTAAAGATGTTCACTCTCGGTGCCTCATGGTGATGAGCGAACATCTCCTTCTACATCAATTCTATAATGTTAAGTCTCATATATTTGTACACACACTGTTCGACGTCAATTCATCGACTTAAGTCATATAACACTATGGATATCCGTGTTTTTTTTTTATCAAAATATAAGACTTGCAGTGATCCTTTAGTCTTAACATTGCACGTAAAAGTCAAACAGTTAAAAGGGAACAGCATGAGAAAATGCTCAGGAGATAATTTATGCCCACGCCGATCCACGCCGCCGCCGCCGCCGCCAAGAACGACCGCGGCGTGGCGCCGGGTACGCCGCCGCCGCCGTTTGAAAATACCATGTACGCCGCCGCCGATTCAAATTAGATCGGCGCACAGGTCTAACTCCACCTCGTCACATGGTTTCATCGCGGTAATTCCTTTCTTCTTCCTCGGAGGGGAGAGTGAAGCCACTTCCTGGGTCCTAGTGTGTTTTGGGGCTGATTTGTGTTGATACAGTTTCAGAAGGTTTTCGAGCTTGTTACAGTCTTCTTGGAGTTTTTCAGCCTCCTTTTCTGCAAGTTTTTGCTTTTCCTCCTTGTATGCTTTATGTAATTGTTCGCACTTTTTCTGCAAAGCTTGAAACTTCGTTTCCATTTGCAGCACTTTATTATTATTTTCTATGAAACAGTTTTTCATCTCTTCTTTGTATTGATTGAGCCTGGTCTCCAATTGCAATTCCATTTCTGCTTTCAGGGTATCTGCGTAGCTTTTCTTTTCTTCGTTTAGCTCGTTGATTTTAGTCACATATGCTTTATTCTGGTCAGTGAGCTTTTTGACTTGTTCATCGACTGATGCCGTGACTGTGTTGGAGTATGTTATTTTATTCCCAGATTCAACTATTTTCCTTGCTTCCCAGAATGGAATCTTCATGTCGACTTTAACTTTTGTAATATTTTTTTCTTTTTGCAGTGCTGGACACGCTTTGGAAAACGCACCATGTTCACCGCCACAATTAACACATTTTGCTTCATTTCTACATTCTTCATGATATGATTCACCACACTTGCTGCATTTTTTTATCACTATCCGGGCAGCCAGTGCTAGTATGACCAAACTTAAGGCACTTGAAGCACCTCAGCGGGTTTGGATACCATGGCCGTGTCTGCAGAAGGAGATAACCAATTTTGACTTCATCAGGCGCACTGGTTCCCTTCACCGTTAGTACAAAGATGCCGGTAGGAATTTTGTTTTCATCCATGCCCTTCATAATTTGTTCTACGGTGGTCACACCTTGATCCACTAACATATCGAGAATTGAGTCGTCAGTATCATCTTTCACGTCACGACAGAACACAACCACTTGACAAGAGTTCAACGTCTTGTGTTCGTATACCTTGACCGTTATTCCGTCGGCTAATTTTTCAATTTTAGCTAGGTTTTTGGCCTGGCTATCGTTACGAACTGTTGCAAATATTTTTCCATCTTTGGTTTTTTTTGCGGCAATGATTGTCCCACAGTAGCTCTGGATTGTTTTTTCTACAAGTACTGGGGACACTCCATGAAGGGTTTTTCCTTCTTCCTGCCTTTCAATAACCATATTTTTTCCCTGTTACCTCCGCCAGGGGTTTCCCCCATACGGGGGAAACTAAGATTGTTCATCGAGTTCAATTTGTGTTGATGGGTTGGATATTAATTTGCACTCGCGTAGGGTTATTCACTTTGCAGTTTGCTGGGTAATCACTTTTGCCGGACCGGCCGACCGGGCGCGTAATTAAATACTTCTCAATAGTGTTTCACTGCGATCGACCGATTGCGCCGATACGACTTAACGCGATCGTGGTCAAACTCGAACTGATCTTTTCTTTTGAGACAATAGAGATCTAAGTAATTGCTAACTGCTCGCAGTTAGGTTAAAACGGTAGGACCATGCTGATGATATCTAGGCCTGAGCATAACTCCAGAGCGATTTGCGATTAGGGCGAAAATGCAGAATGTAAAAAAAATATGATGCAATGATGATTTTAATATTGAAAGCAGGATTTCAATTCCTAATTTACAAATAAATGTAGAAATTGAAGTACAATCTAGCATACAGACAGAGAACAAAGCTAGTTTCTGATTGATATAAAATATTGATTGAAATTCATTCGTTTTCATCAAACTTTGCTCATTGTTAATATTCACCTTTCAGTACTAGTATGTTTGATTACGCTATTTTCAATTTTAGCCTCACAAATACTAGAAAAAAAAATCCGACACATACTATTCGCATGTTTATGACATTTTCATAGATTTGGCCTTCCACTTTTCGCCGTTGCTTAGATTAAAGAGTGTTGGTCGACTTAAACTTGACGCATTTCCTTTCATCGTTCATTAAAAATCACACATCGGGCACACCCCTCATATTGAAGATGTGTGCGTGTAGCATCATGTCTCTTTTTTGATTTTGAGATTAGCACTTCAGTTATCAAAATGTCGTCGAAGGAAGAGAGGCAACGCTTCAAAATTTTACTCCTGCATGGCGAAAATCCAAACTACTCTCACGCCAAGTTGGAGAAATTGTTGAATGTGGCTAAATCAACTGTTACCAACGTATTAAAAGTGTTCGGTGAACGTTTGTCGACAGCCAGGAAAGCTGCATCGGGGGGAAATCGAAAACCGGAGGCCACAACGACAACAAAAAGAGTTGCCCGCTGTTTCGAGCGGAACCTCAACCTCTCCGTCCGATATGTTTAAAAGAAGCTTGGAGTGGCGGAGTGGTGACTCCAAATCACGACGATAAACAATTTGATTTCGTGGTACAGGACGATGAAACTTACGTCAAGGCAGACTTTAAACAGCTTCCTGGACAGGAAATTTATACGGCAACCGGACGGGGAAAGGTGGCAGATATGTTCAAGCACATTAAACTGTCCAAGTTTGCGAAGAAAGTTCTGGTGTGGCAGGCCATCTGTACCTGTGGTTTGAAGAGCAACGTTTACATTGCGATCGGAACCGTCAACCAGGAAATTTATCTGAGCGAGTGCCTACAAAAACGTCTACTGCCATTCCTGAAGCGACACAATGGTTCCGTTCTATTTTGGCCAGATTTGGCATCTTACCATTACGGAAAAAAGGCCATGGAGTGGTATGCTGCCAACAACGTTCAAGTGGTGCCCAAGGACAAGAACCCTCCCAACACGCCAGAGCTCCGCCCAATCGAACAATAGTGGGCTATCGTCAAGCGGAACTTCAAAAAGACTCAAAAAGCTGTTGTGGGCGAGACACAGTTTAAGACAAACTGGCGTATTGCGGCGAATAAAGTGGACAAGGAGACTGTACAAAATCTTATGGCAGGTGTTAAACGAAAGGCCCGACAATTCGCATTCGGTAAAAAGGAAGTATAGAAGAATATTTCTGCTGTATTCTGTATAAACTGAACTTGAAAAAGAATAAGAATTTGACTTAATAATGTTACGTTATCACTTATTGGCTCAGCAATGTTTACATTATATTTGCTTCCAATTCAAACAAGCAGTGCGTTAGGCCAGACCTTATATAGACGTCATTGGTGTGGAGCTCTGTTGTAACGTTGGTTGTGTTGCTAGTTTGTTAGCTAGAAAGCGCGAGGTATACTTTGGACCAATGGGGTTGCCAGTAGTGAACAAATTTTTAATGGCTAACATCATATTGATTGTTGTTTTGTATCTGTGTTAAGCAATACACATGCATCTTTAAAATAATAATATTATCATGCTTAGAAAAATATATGAATACGATATAATGAGTTTTTCAATGACTTCAAAAATGAAGCGTGTTCATAAGAAAAGCGGGCACTTCATTTTGGCGGTGACTGTATGTAAAAGCAGACTTTCGGCAGCTTCCGGGGCTCCAGTTTTTCACTGCTCATCATAAATTAGATGTCTCTGAGTACGTTAGAAAGCAGAAGATGTCAAAGTTTGCTAAAAAATGTATGATTTGGCAAGCAATTTGTTCATGTGGAAAGCGGAACACCCCATTCCTGACAACTGGAACGGCCACACTGAAAATTAATTGTCGTTTATAATACCAAATCGAAGGTAGGACTAACAAATCACTTCGTTGTTTTCTGCAACGAAACTGATTTGTACTTTCAAAGAAGCTACTTTCGTATTTAATGCCACACGCGCAACTGTCAAAAGCACTAAGCATTTGTGGACACAGAAAGAACATTCGTGCATTCTACGAAAATAATGCAAAGAGCTAGGAGTAATTCGTTACCAATAAAAAAGAAACGCCTCTCTGGTTTGTTGCATGAACGACTGACAGATCTACTATATCGGCTCAAAATATAATTGAAAAATAAAAAACGCAACCACGAGGACTTGTACAGCTTGTTTAATGTTGCCACGTAGACTTGCTTAATGTTAAGAGCTGATATTGAGTCCGTGGCTGATCTCGCTAAACCATGTTGACTCGTAAGAAGCTACTTGATTATTGTGTATGAGGTTCTAACTCTCGACAGCGCTTTCATTTCTATTTTGGGATAAATTAACGATGCCCGCCATGCCAGCAGCAACACTAACATTTATGAATACGATCGAAGAGAAGCAGCGATTGGCTGGTATTCATGAAATTCATTTTGGGCATTGTACAAAAAAGGTGTAATGCTAGCATTTTGTTAGATGGCAAGCAACATGAATGTTTCATACAATTTACGAGACATTTCAGTGCAATTGGCAGGTGTACCTAAAGGAATGTCTTCAAAAGTGTCTACATCCTCTTCTGAGGTCACACCGAACGTTACTGAAGTTCAAGATCATACATACCAGAATTTCAGGGCAGAACTTCCTCAAGAACCAGGAGAGGACTTATCAGAGCTTCAGGACGAAGTGGAAGGAAGAGGACTTCTGTGAAGTTAGGAACTTTTCAGAGGTTTTGGAGTTCTTCCCAGAAATTCAAGATTAAACTACAAAGAAGTTCAGAGAAAAAAATCCTAAATTTTAGACACGAACTAACCAAGAAGGGCACAACCTTTAATTTCTCAAAATATCAGGAAAAAAATTCCCCAGAAAGTGCTAGGCAGATTCTGCAAAGCTCAGAGGAGAACATTTCAAAATTTCAGAATTAAGATTACTCAAAATTCTATTGAGAGAACAGCATTAATCTTTCCAGGAGCATTGGGGGTACTTCTTTCTAATTTGAGCTCAAATTTCCCAATAGTTTCGGAATAAACTTCCTCAGAGTTATGGAGAAAACTTCCCAAAAGTTCAACAGTCCAGGAAGAAACTTCAAGAACAAATTTAAGTGAATTTTCCTAGAAATTTTGGAGACGGCTTTTCTTAAGCTTCAATAAAAATTTCCTCGCAGTTCAGGATGGGACCAATCAGAAGTTTGTAAAGAATAAGCTCAAGAAAAAACTCCCCCGAATTTCAGAAAGAAACTTACCAGAGAGGGCACTACCTGTAGGATTAAGAAGGTTTTTTTTTCCAAAAATTCAGTAAAGAACTCCTCAAAAGTACATAAGAGGACTTCTCAGAAGTTGCAAAGAGACCAAAAGTTTAGCTGTAACTACCCAGAAGTGCTAGAGAGCTTCCCTAAAGTTTCGAATCGAACATTCCAGCATTTCAGAATGAGAACTTCTCGAAGTTCAGAGAATCCCAGATGTTCTTGTAGATACTTCGATAAAATCAGGAAGAAATTTTCCAGAAGTATAGGGGGAGCTTTCTAATAGTTCAAGCAGGAACTTCTCAGAAATTCAGTAACAAACTTCCCCTGAAGTTCATAAGAGAACATCTCGGAAGTTCAGAAAAGAACTTCTCATAAGTTCAGGAAGAAACTTCTTACAACTTTAAGAAGATTTTCCAAGAAACTTTGGAGAGTATTTTTCCAAAGTTTTGCGGAAATTTTCCGCGTAGTTCAGGATGGGACTTATCAAAAGTTTAGAAAGTAACTATGTTCAAGAAAAAACTTACCAAATGTTTCTGGAGGGTAAGGTTGGGATCTTAAATGTGAATTTCAAGAGGAATTATACAATCCAAGTCCAAATAAACCAAGAAAAAGATGCAGAAACGTTTACATAATCACACATATAGCGAAAATGACATCACTCGCTCTCTTATTACGTCATCTGGTTGAAAGAAGTCTAATTTAAAAAAAAATTACAGACTATTACATGCCCAGACATTTTAAATATTTATCACAGATATTTGAAAAAAAAAAATCTGGCACCCCTGTGCAGGACCTTATGAGTAGTGTAAAGAAGGAGGTTCGTGCATTTAGATATGGGATTGAAATTGAATAAAACAAACATGGGAAAATATTCATAACATTTTATTACAGTTTTATACAGTTTTATTTTACTCCCTGAAAGTTTGAAGATGATTGGTTGAACGGGCGAATTTTGCCGAATATTTGTGTGTGCCGCAATTTGATTCCATACACCCTTTAGGATTGAAAGAAAGTATACCAAAACGACCTACACTAACCCAAACTAACTGGAATTCAGGCCACATGAGCATGAGCATGAGCATGATTGACCGCCCGAGGTTGCTACTCCGTTATTGCCAGAACAGCTGTTATTACACAAAGAACCAAAGGATGATGCTTGGGACTAGCATACATCCTCAATGTGTAAAAACTGGTGATCTTACACTAAGGCAATACCGACGCCGGCCTCGTCCGAATGCAGGTCAAACAGGGAATGGGTAGGAATATGTTGACGTGATACTCGCTTTGTTGGAAGCCGAGAACACCTCTGCACTTCCACGAGATGTTGGATAAAATGGTTGGGTTGGCAGCCGGATCCGTTTTGGTAAACGGTGTGCTGAATTCAACTGAAGTCGGCAGCGAATAAGATATTTAACTATGTTCCCGATTTATTCTCTGTACAGAGATGCACATTAAAGCTATTCAAATTTTGGCACCGATTTAAACCAACAGTAGGGATGCTGTTGGGGCCACTCACAAGTGTGGGTGGTTTATTTCAGCATAATACAAAAGTATTTTAAAACACCGAGTTTGAGGGCCAATTTAAACCAACAGTAAGTATGCTGTTGGGGCCACTCACAAGTGCGGGTGGTTTATTTCAATGGAAAACAAGAATACGTTAAGAACACCGAGTTTGAGGACTGATTTAAACCAACAGTAGGGATGCTGTTGGGGCCACTCACAAGTATGAATGGTTTATTCAGCAGAACACATAAGTATGCTAAAACACCGAGTTTAAGGGCCAATTTAAACCAACAGTAAGGATGCTGTAAGGGCCACTCACAAGTGCGGGTGGTTTATTTCAATGAAAAATAAGAATACGTTAAGAACACCGAGTTTGAGGACTGATTTTAACCAACAGTAGGGATGCTGTTGGGGCCACTCACAAGTGTGGGTGGTTTATTTCAGCAGAATACAAAAATAAGTTAAACCACCGAGTTTGACGACCGATTTAAACCAACAGTAGGGATGCTGTAAGGGCCACTCACAAGTGCGGGTGGTTTATTCCAGCAGAATTCAAAAGAGTGATAGAGCACCAAGTTTGAGGACCGATATAAACCAACAGTAGGGATGCTGTGGGGGCCACTCACAAGTGTGGGTAGTTTATTGCAATGGAATACAAGAACACGTTAAGAATATCGTGTTTAAGAACCGATTTAAACCAACAGTAGGGATGCTGTTGGGGCCACTCACAAGTGTGAATGGTTTATTCAGCAGACTTCAAAAGTATGTTAAAACACCGAGCTTGAGGACCGATATAAACCAACAGTAGGGATGCTCACAAGTGTGGGTGGTTTATTTCAATGGAAAACAAGAATACGGTAAGAACTAACTGGAATTCAGGCCATATACGAGCATAACAAAACGCGCTTGTCCAAGCTCCTTTTGCATGAAATGTACAACCCATCCATGCGATGAAGAATCCTTTCTCGTTTGATTTCGGTGTCGGTAGTAGTTTTATGCCAGCTTCATCTGCTTCTATCGACGGAACTGCAGCTACAAAGTAAACAATCTTTCAGCTGCAAAGAGAACGGCGATCACGGTTGATTGGATATGAAAGCTTTCGGCTCGCCCATTTTTGTCTCAAAGAAAATATAAATAGTTTTTCGCTTTCCGCTGGCTGTCTATCTATTCTACCGAAAGCTAGATAAATTTTTGACTTGCACCGTTACGTGAAAGTACTCAAGTTGAGTTTTTATTACTCATGAATTCAATTAAATTGATTGCCCAGAATTTAATATAAGAAGAACTTGTGTTTTTATTTTTTTCGAGTATAGAACATTTTATGCGTACCGCTTGATCTCTTACCCGGAATGAAGAATGTTGACAGGATAAATAAATAGCAAAAAACGACACGACGGTGACGTCTATCTTCGATATGCGCTGTTCAATGTGCTGCCTAGGTCCACTCGCTATAGCTCTCGTCTTGTGCTCCGGCACTCGTTCAAAGTGATTCGACCCACCATCGGTAAGGAAAGGAAAGGCGCCTGCGAAATGATAACAGGCAAATGCATATTTTCAAAGTATGAACTTTGGCTTCGTTTGGCAGTTTATGCACAGTTTGGCAGCTCCCACATGTGCCCGGCGGGTGAACACAATGCTTATTGAAAATTGAACTGAAAGGAAAATACACTTCTCTTAAACACCCGCCAAATCTCTGTTCCGAGCACTGCTGGGGAGGGGTGGAGCTCTATCAGAGTGACTCCGTAGCTTGCTTCTCAATAATGGGGTTTGTATGATTTCAAAATCTGCTTTCCGGTTGCTCGTGGGAAAAGATGGAAAACACTGGCACCTTCGGGGGCGATTCATCAGTCAGATTAGAATATTCCTTGCCGTTTCAGATTGGACTTTCAAATAATTTCTAGTCAGGTGGTTCAAATTCCATTTGACCAAGAACGTTTTCAACAATACTCAACTCAATCAAATTCACTCTGTTCAAGTGGCTAAAGAAACACAAGCTACGACTAAAGTAACAAAATTAAATCATAACAAGGTAATCCGAACAAAAGAGTACCCCTGAAGCGTGCTATTGTTATTGATCAATTTATTCGTTTCTTCGGGGGTGAATTTTCAATCAATTAAAACACCCTCCTCGTGCCATCCGGTGAGCGTTGATTGATTGAATTTATTTCCGATTTATCCTGCGCACGTGTCCTAATGGCAAAGACAATCCTCAAAAGAGCAATTCTTTCTCGATGGTAATTGCTTCATGGTGGTTCGGTAGAGATTTTACGACCAACCGTACCGGTACGCACTCCTCCTGAGCTCATCTAACATGCAAAATCATATATCCGGAGCAAGTCGGGTAGCAGAAAGTATGGTTTCTTTATCATCGGCAGGGGGGAATTTCGTTTCCGGAATTAAATTCAACGGAAAACCACATTGCGGCTGTGGGATTATATCCAGGATCCGATCAGACAAGACACCGAAGCTCATTCCAGCAGCATACTACTTCTTTTTCTTGAAATGTACATACTGGAATTCCTTCAGGGAACGAAAAAACTCCGGAAATGACCGAGCTTAGTGGGATCCAACAATTGGAGGATGTTTAATTATTCATCGTTACATTAGCTTTCATCGGGCTTACAGACCTTGCTGGATTTTGATTCAACTCCTCTTTTCTGCACTCGCATAATAGAATCTAACTAATTTCAAGACTAGCGAAATTGATTCACCGAGCGGGAATCAAGAATATGACACAACAGCACATCCTTAGATAGGTACATTGTTCAGGTAGACAAAAAGTTGCCTCAGCCTCAGTCATTCTTCTTCTTTAGCTATCACCTTTTCCGCCGTCACACGACCGGTGCTACTGTCAGTGAATAATTAATTCGCCATGTTAAATTATGCGAATAAAAAGCTGCGCCGGAACACAATGCCCTATATATGCATTTCTCCAGTTGCATATCTTATTCCTTTGTGAGAGTCCTGTTTTTCCCTGCTTGACGATTTAATTTCCACGGTAAAATAGATGATTATATGAAATTAATAAAGTTTAGTTGATGAGAAACTACATAGGAGACAATTGTAAAGAATCACTACCTTATCGTTCCCAAATCAGGACGTGGACTAAACAGTCAATGATTGAGTTTGAGAACGTCCATGCCGGTCGGATCTCAACCGTCTCACCGCTTTACAGTGATTCCAAGGCGGAAAAAAGACAAACAATCGACTTCCTTCTTTTACCATAAATATATCTTTGTTAGTTTGTACACTATTTGAAACTTCTTTTTCCAAAATTTAATGAACATTGGATGAAGATTGTGCTCTCTACAATCAGTGCACAGTGGTCCAGAATGCGAATTTAGCTCGAAAGATACATTTTCAGCCTAACTTTGATGTTTTGGAGCAAAATTGTCTTCCACAAAGTTGTTTTTGAAAACAAGGCGCTTCTTTTGGTGCGAATGAAATGTAGGGTGGTCCTTATTTTCATAGAAATCGCATATCTAACTTTTTTATTTGCAGAAATAAAGGCTTACATTATTCGGAAAAATTGTAAAATAAATAATTTCAAGCAACTTTGATGGTATATTTTTCTCTGAATTGTAACTATCATATGTCAAAAAAAATTATTATGGTTTTTGTAAACAAAATAGGTCTTTTTAAAATGTTGGTTTTTCTAGTTGTGGTGAACCAAAAAATAATTTTTTAACAGCATTTGAAGGAATTTTTATTGTTGCCATTACAAATAACTACACTGTGTTTACTTTAATTTGAACCAAGTAAATGAGAGAAATTGAAAAAACGAAGAGGTGGGCACTTTATTTTGCCTATCAGTGTATCCGTACAACACCAACAATCACAACCGCGTAGTTGGGGCCTTCAACCGAAATCCGAACGCCTCTGTTCGGGATGTGGCTAAGAAGCTGCACCTAAGCCGAAGTTTTGTCCAGAAGGCCCAAACTAAGGCTGGGCTTCGAACGTTCAAGGTACAAAAGGCCCCTAATCGCGACGAGAAGCAGAACAAGTCCGCCAAAACCCGTGCCAGGAAGTTGTACCTCAACATGCTGACGAAAGTTGAATGCTGCATCATGGACGACGAAACATATGTGAAGGCCGACTTCAAACAGATCCCCGGCAACCTGTTTTTCATGGCCAAGGATAAGTTCAGCGTTCCGGAGCATGTCCGCACTCAGAAGATGTCCAAATTTGCGAAGAAATTCCTGGTTTGGCAAGCCATCTGCACGTGCGGGAAGCGGAGTGCACCTTTCGTGACCCAGGACACGATGAACGGACAGGTGTACATAAAAGAGTGCCTCCAGAAGCGGCTGCTTCCTCTCCTGAAGGCCCACAACGTCCCAACAATCTTCTGGCCGGATTTGGCCTCATGCCACTACTCCAAGGACGTGCTGAAGTGGTATGCGGACAATAAGGTCAATTTCGTGCCGAAAATGTTCAACCCTCCCAACACTCCGGAGCTCCGCCCCATCGAGAAGTACTGGGCGATTATGAAGCAGCACCTTCGTAAACGACCTAAGGTAGTGAAGACAGTCGAGGAACTGAAGAAAGTATGGGTTTACATGCAAAAAAAGGTTGATTCACAGGTTGTGCAGAATCTTATGGCCGGGGTTAAGGCCAAGGTGCGGGCATTTGCGTATGGACTGTAAATAAAATACGAGTAAAATGGTAAAATGAAGTTTAATAGTTATTTCTCAATCCCTGAAAATTTGATGGCAATCGGATGAAAACTCGAATTTTGCGAATCAATTTTGTGTGTGGCAATTTCATCGTGGACACCCTTTAAAAAGATTTAAGATTAGTTTTTAATGTAATTTTAGGGAATTCACCGTAGCCGTTCGTAGCCGTTTATGTATTTTCTCGCGATTGTTTACGTTTGGTTTTTTGTCCGCCTTGACCTATTGTCAAACGGCAATCCCTCGTATCGACAATGGGTGTGATTGATCAGTGGCGTAGTTTGTCAGCGGGTCAGTAGTTACATTTCGATGGGGCGCAACCTTGTGAGTGGCCCCAAAAGCAATCTTACTGTTGGATTAAATCGGTGCCAAAATTTGAATAATTTAACTGTGTATCTCTGTGCAGAGAATATACCATATTAATATCTTATTCGCTGCCGACTTTAGTTGAATTCAGCACACCGTTTACCAAAACGAATCCCGCTGCAAACCCAACCTTTTTATCCAACATCCCAGTGATTTCTCGCGGAAGTGCAGAGGTGTTCTCGATTTGAAAACAAGCGAGTATCCACAGGACCGGATCGGCTGTCATCTACGAACAACAATCGTGAAGCCGAAAACTTGGTGCTGCGTGTAGTGCTAATTTGACAGCTCGGTTTTCTTGAAGGCTATATTCAACAGACACAATATTCGCGGCGGAAGTTGTCGTGTTATTCCGTAAATTTCATTCGAAAGTTAAATCTACCGTGTTGTGGCATGTTGCCACTCTCGGATCGGTTTTCAGAATTATCTCTCCGGCTCCTCATCAGGTGTGAAGTTATGAACCCTCAGGTGATCGAAAATTTTGAGAAGCTCCTTGAGTTGAACCCTCAAACCCGCTTCATGACCTTGTATCATTTGTACATAACACAGGATGTCAGCCCTTCGCCGAACATTTCCAATCGTGTTTGCTTCTCCGATTTCGACAATTCGGTTCATTTTGATTTATCCATGAAGCAGGAGCTTCGTGGAATCCCAGAGCATCATCGTCCTATGATTGCTCCGGTGATATTTGCTGCAAAGTTTGGCCAAGTTGATTCCACTAAATCGTTTTTCACTGACGGATCTTTGATAGAGGAGTCAGCAGGCTTTGGTATATTTAATGAAATTTATAGCGCCAACCGTAAACTTCAAGCTCCTTGTTCCGTATATGTCGCTGAATTAGCGGCAATACATTTTACGCTAGAAATTGTTGCCTCATTAACACCGGATCAGTACTTCATTTTCACGGATAGTCTCAGTTCTATAGAGGCTATTCGCTCATTGAGGCCGGTAAAGCACTCTTCGTATTTTCTCATGAAAATACAGGGGCTTCTAAGTGCTTTATCTTCGCGTTATTTTATCATCACCTTTGTATGGGTCCCATCTCATTATTCAATTCCGGGCAATGAGAAAGCGGACTTGCTTGCTAAGGTGGGCGCTATGGAAGGCGATATTTGTGATCGACAAATCGCCTTCAACGATTTTTTTCCTATTTTTCGTCAACAGTCACTCGTCAGCTGGCAGTAAAAATGGGGTAAAGGTGATTTGGGGCGATGGCAACATTCTATCATCCCAAACGAGGCTAAGTTTCAAGTCCTTAGCAATGTTGTTGTGCGATGCCGTAAAGTCGATAATCGCGTCCAACTGCTCGGACAACTCCATCACTTTAGGAAGGGTTTCCCGCATCCTATCCATGGTCCGGATGAGCCTTGGCCCATCCATGGCCATGCCTAGCTTGCTGGCACCTGCTTCCGAAACCGCCGCACTTCCGCAAGTGTCGAACACGCCAGATCCCACAGTTTAACGTGATGGGGACTTCAGTAGGCCGCCTTTAGCGAACGGATTCGCTTTCGCCTAGGGTTCCTGAGGGATTACCCTCCATTTTGTTGGGTCTCCTTTCCAGACGCTATCCAAGCCCACGTAGAATAGTCACTATAGTGATCCTATACTTATCTATGCAAGCTTGAAGACGAGCAGGGAGGCCATGTGAGGGTTGACACGGCCCTTCATGTGGAACCGTGTTCAGAGCCTGATCAGCGTAAGTCAGGTATAGGGTCATCTGAGCCTACTCTCACCCGAGTCGGGCGGTGGAGAATGGACGGTACTGGAGGCCTGCCAAGGTTTTAATGAGACGGAGACAACCTGTGCCGCTAGAACCTCGATCTTTACTGCTCCCCCGTAGTTCGTTTAGTCGTTAAGGAGAGCTTTACGTTTCCAAGTTGCGCCGTGGGGTCGCTACCAACATTTACACCTCAAGCGTACACTGTTTTTTTTACTCTTTTAACAGACTCCTGAAGAACTCAAGGTGTGGGGATGAGGGTGCCAACTCCTCGACCCACTAAAAACCCACCCGCGCCTCTAGCCTTGGTCCCCCCCCCCGGTACCACCTGTCAGTATTACTTCGGGGAGGGGACTATTGTGTGTTAAGCACCCGCTTGTGTCTAACTACTTAGGGCTTTAGTAGTTAGTTTATCCCTCTGGCCTGTCACCGGTCGTTTCACCACTCGTTTTGTAACTCTAAGACAATCTGGGTGGCCGCCGTTGTCACCGCGTCCCATGTGTCCTGTTCTTGACACATCCTCTGGACAAGATTGTCCGGTGTCGTGTCCCGACCGCTCAATGCCATCATGTCGTTTCTCGCGTCGTTGAAGCGAGGGCAGACGAAGAACACATGTTCCACAGTTTCGTCCGCTTCCGCGCATACAGGGCACGCTGGGGACTCAGTGTGCCCGTACTTATGCAGATACTGTCTGAAGCAGTCGTGGCCCGACAGTATCTGTGTCAAGTGGAAGGTTACTTCCCCATGACGCCGCTCGACCCATCCAGATATTTCTGGAATTAGTTGGTGGGTCCACCGACCTTTGGTGGACTTATTCCACTCCCTCTGCCACCTGGCCATCGATATAACTCTGGTTTTCCTGCGGATTCCTCAAGTGCCCCTCTGCTCGAAGCACCCCGCATCCTCTTTTATTGTGATGCCAATGGGCATCATCCCCGCTAAAACGCATATCGCGTCGCGTGACACTGAGTGGTACGTGCTGACCACTCTCAGACACATTAGTCTGTGAGTACTTTCGAGCTTACCGAGGTACCTCTTAGTACTCAGGGCGGACACCCATGCTGGCCCACCGTGCCTCATTATCGACCAGGCGACGCATGCCAAGAGCCTGCGCTTGCTCCCCTGTACCGCTGAGCTGTTCGACATCATGCGAGATAATGCCGATATAGCCGTGGAGGCTTTCTTATGTCTTCCGACGTTACTGGGTAATGACAGTTTGTCGTCGATCATGATCCCTAGATACCTCAGAGCCCTCTTCGATTCGATTGTGCAGTTACCTGTACTAATCGTCGCATGCTTTTCCGATTTTCGGTTATTAACGACCGTGAACTTAGTCTTGTGATGCGCTAGCTCCAGTTTCCTGGAACTCATCCATCCCTCCACAATGCCAATGGAGTGCGCGGCCGTTAGTTCTACATCTTCGATGGATTCGCCACATATCTCAAGGGTGATGTCGTCTGCAAACCAAACTATCTTCACCCCGTTTGGAAATTCAAGCCATAGTACCTTGTCGTACATCATGTTCCATAGCACCGGGCCCAGGATCGAACCTTGCGGGACGCCTGTGGTGATCTGAACACGTTTTTGGCCTACCTCTGTGTTGTATACCAGTACACAATTCTGGAAATAGCTTCCTAGAATCTTGTACAGATATAACGGCACGTGAAAACGTTGGAGCGAATCAGCAATAGCAACCCAACTGGCGCTATTGAACGCATTTCTCACGTCCAGGGTGCCCACCGCACAGTAGCGGACACCTCTCCTCTTGCGTTGGATTGCCACTGTGACGGACAGAACTGCATCAACCGTCGACTTCCCTCTACGAAAACCGAACTGGTTTTTAGACAAACCGTCTAAGGCCTCCGTGTGCTTAGTTAGCCTGTTGAGGATAACCCTTTCAAGCACTTTACCCGCTGTGTCCAATAGGCATATAGGTCTATATGCCGCTGGGTCCCCTGGTGGCTTCCCTGACTTTGATAGCAGTACTAGAGTCTGGATTTTCCAGGCGTCTGGGAAGACGCCCTCGTCCAGGCATCTTTGTATCACTGCCCTGAACATTCCGGGAACCAGTGAGATAGCCAGGTTCGGTATACTGTCAGTTCCTGGCGCTTTGTTTAGCTTTAACGATTTGCCTATCGCGGTGATTTCCTCGAGCGTGACGGTCGCTTCGTCCCCTTCATCCGTGGATTCTGCCATCATCATGGAGGGGCAGGGACTCTGGTCGTGACTCGGAAAGAGTCCCCTGATGATGACCTGTAGTAGCTCTGGTGATTACTCGGTTGGCATACACTGTGCTTGGTTTTATTCGTCGTCTTGCTTCAGGCTTCACTGACGTTTATTGTTTTAAGTCGCTTTTTTCTCGCTAGTTTGCAGCAACTTAGAACACGCCTCACCGGTTTGGTCTTCATCTTAAGTGACGCATACTCTTGCAATAGAATGGATTCAGAAAAATGTAATGAGGTTTGCCTTGCGTCAGCTCCCATGGATTAATCCTGTCAACCTTCCCTCTTATCCCGACCAATGCAAGTTGATTGATTTGGAAACCCTCTCAGCCAGGGGTATAAAACTGCAACGGCCGTTCATCTTCGCCCTTATAATGGGCCATGTGGATTGTCCCGAACTTCTAGACTTAGTTCCGTGGAACACTTCTCCTTTTCGGTTCTAAAACTCCCCATTGCTGGTAATCCCGTTTCACAGAACGAACTTCGGATTCAATAATTGTTTTAACTTGTGTTTGCGATCTCTCAATGATGTATGTAACGAATTTGATTTTATGTTGTCTAAAAATGTGTTCAGTGCTAGAATTAGAGGTTTAGATTGAGATATTCTAAGGAATCAGTCTGCACGACTTGGTCGAAGATGGTGTACAATAAATAAATAAGACCGTGCGTATCGTAGTTGCTACTCCTTTACAGTACTGATCAGAACAAGTGTAATTGCACAGAGAACCACATAGATGGAGCGTGGGAGTAGCTTTACAAGTTCACTAGTTCATTCTATTTATAGATCAGTACCGTCGCCGGCCACGTCCTCACAGTCTTTGGGGAGGGGGGAAGGATGATTAGTTTGACAATCGTTGTCTACAACTGTCAAGGGAAGGATAGTTGTATTAGTGAGGCAGGTTATTTTTAGATCATGGATTCACTGTGGTAAGTGATGCGATCAATGAAAGCGCAGTAGACTGCTTTTTATTTTAAAATCTAGTGGTGATAGAAAGAGGCAAGTGACAAATGACAAGGAAGGGGACGGGCCTGGGATTGAACTCCCGACCATCTGCTCAGTAAGCAGAACGGATAACCACTGAGCTAAAAAAAAAGCCGAGGTGAATTCATCTTATTAATACACATGATTTGTTACGCGTGAAATATCCCGAATAACTAGTGTAACCCACGAAGAACTTTAAAAATATGGCATTCATTATGAATTGGTTTGTGAAAACTACGTATACAGTATTATACAGTATTATTAATAGAATTCACCTGGGATAGACACGAGTGGCACGATCTTCAAGAAGTCTGTACAACTATTTGGTTTCGCCGACAACGTTGATATCGTAGCACGTAACTTTGTGACGATGGCGGAAACGTACATCAGACTTAAGGCTGAAGCTGGTAGGATTGGGCTTGTGATTAATGCATTGAAAACAAAATACATGAAGGGAACAGGCTCACGAGAAGAAAATATTAGCATCCTAGCACGAGTGCAGATCGACGGTGATGAAATCGAGGAAGTAGACGAATTCGTGTATCTGGGCTCATTGGTGACCGCCGATAACGACACCAGCAGAGAAATACAAAGATGCATTATGGCTGGCAGTCGTGCCTACTTTGGACTCCGAAGGACGCTAAGATCAAACAAAGTTCGCCGAATCACAAACTTGACCATCTACAAGACATTGATTAGACCGGTAATTCTCTACGGCCATTGCTAGTGGAGGACCAACGCGCCCTTGGAGTTTTTGAACGGAAGGTGCTGCGTACCATCTACGGTGGAGTGCAGATGGAAGACGGAACTTGGAGGAGGCGAATTTACCAAGAATTGCACCAGTTGCTGGGGGAACCTCCCATCGTACACATCGCAAAAATCGGTCGATTACGATGGGCTGGGAATGTCGTTAGAATGTCAGACGACAGCCCTGTGAAAATGGTTCTCGAAAACGAACCGACACGCACAAGAAGAAAGAGGCGCGCAACGAGCAAGGTGGATCGATCAAGTAGAAGGCGACCTGCGGACCCTCCGCAGACAGCGAGGCTGGCGAGTAACAGCCATGGACCGAATAGAATGGAGACAACTTCTGTGTACAGCAGAGGCCACGCTGGCCTTAGTCTGATTGGTAAGGTAAGGTACGAAGCAAGAAGAGTAGCGTATCCCAATTTTCCATTGCCAAATCAACCGTGACGAATGTTATAAAAGTGTTCGGAGAACGTCTGACAACTACCAAGAAGCCAGGATCAGGAGAAAATCAAAACCAGGGAGCCGCAGCGACCGGAAGAATAGTGGGCAGCATTTTCATACGCAATCGCAACCTATCCATCAGAGATATCGGAAACAAATTGGAAAAGTCCAACACAACAGTCCAAAGAGCTATGAAACGAGCTGGATTGTAAACATATAAAGTCACAGTGATACCAAATCCAGATGATAAGCAAAACACAACAGCCAAAGGAAGAGCGCGTAAGTTGTAACCGAGTTTGTTGACCAAGCTTGAGTGCATCGTATTGGACGATGAAATATACGTCATGGTCGTTTTTAAGCAGCCCACAGGTCAAGAGTAACGGCAACTGGATAACCGGAACCGGATTCAAGGTAAGTTTAAGCAGGAAAAAATGTCAGAGTTCCTGAAAAAAACTTGGTTTGTACCTGTGGGTAAAAAAGCGGAACTATCGTGACAACTGCCCCTGTTAACCAAGACATTTATGCAAAAGAACAGTCGAAAAAATGCTTATTGCCTTTTTTTTAAGAAACATAACAAGAAGAATTCACCGGAACTGCGCCCAATTGAAAAATATTGGGCAATCGAACTCAAAAAACAGTTGAAAGTTAAAAATAGTTCAAAGGAAATTGGCGTTCAGCATCAAATGAGGTGGATATAATAGCGGTACAAAACTTGATGAAGGTTGTGTGAAAGCCCGACAGTTCACATTTTGTAGACGATGAACTTAAAAAAAAAAAAAGATTGATTAAAGGGTGTATTCGATAAAAATGGCACACACATATATACTCATCAAAATTAAACTGATTATCGGATTTTCTTGCAATTTTCAGGGAATGAAGAACTACTAATGAGTTTTGAATAACAACATTTGTTTTATTCAATTTCGTCTCCCATCCCGAATGCCCGCACCTTCCTTTTCACTCCACCCATCAAATTTTTTACAACCGATTTTACCAGTGTTTTTGTTGTTTTTACCCAAATTTTCTTCAATTCTAGCTCTGTTTTTATAGTTTTGGGATGTTTGCGAAGTTCCGTTTTCATAATTGCCCAGAATTTTTCAATTGGACGAAGTTCCGGTGAATTTGGTGGGTTCATATCCTTTGGCACAAAATTGACTCCGTTGGCTCGGTACCACTCCAATACGTTTCGAGCGTAGTGGCAGGATGCTAGATCAGGCCAAAACATGGTTGATCCTTTGTGCTTCTTAATGAATGGCAAGAGACGCTTCTTAAGGCTCTCTTCCGTGTAAATCGCACCGTTTATTGTTCCGGAAGTGATGAAGGGAGCACTTATTTCACCACATCCGCAAATCGCCTGCCAGATTAGAAACTTCTTTGCAAATTTCGATAGTTTCTTCTTTCGAACATCCTCCGGAACATCAAACTTTGACTTGGCAACGAAATATTCTTGCCCAGGAAGTTGACGGATGTCGGCCTTGAATTATGTTTCGTCATCCATCACGACGCAACCGGATTTGGTGAGCAGCGTGTAAAGTTTCCGGGCGCGGGTTTTCGCAGTGATGTTTTGTTTTTCATTCCGGTTTGGGGCTTTTTGCACTTTGTAAACATGTAACCCAGCACGCTTCATGGTTTTCTGGACAAAACCGACTGACACCTTAGACTTTTTAGCGACATCTCGAATTGACATGTTTGGACGGTTCTTGAATTGTTATACGACTTTCCTGGCCATTTTACTGACCACTTTTACGACCACTCCCTTCCTTCCTTTGGACACTCAGACGCTCCTTGAAGGTTCTTATTACACGAGACACAGTTGTATTTGCAATTCCAAGCCTTTTAGCAATCCACCGATGGGAAGCCCCTGGATTTTGTTTGTGAGTGCACAAAATTTTCTCACGGACAATTTCTTGTTTCGACGACATGACTGGAACTACTGAATGTATAACTATGAAACTTGGCAGATGTAAATAATACACTATGGATAAGGTCTACTCAAATTTCTAGGTTTTTTACTCATACGATTCAAAAGTTACAGAAGATTTTCTGTGTGCCATTTTTATCGAATACACCCTTTATCTATATAATAAACCAATCCGTGTGCACTTGATCATGTTTGACCGTTCCACCCTTTATCAAACCGCAAACAGAATTGGTTTTTTTTTATTGCAGAATTAACAACTCATCCATTAATAACCTCATTGTATTTTGCTGTAATTTTACATTGCATTTTATCGTCTTATTTATATACTCTCCGGATACTAGCCGATAATCATTGCAGATAGTGACAGTTTGCAACTCTGATGAAATCGGACAGTGTTTCTCAGTATCGAACCCAAAACTAGCGACCAAGATAAATGTATATCATAAAGCTGCTTAAAGACATCCCCAAATGAACTTCTAAATAAAGTCAACTCAATCATCCAGAGTCCTTTCGCGGCGCGGAGGATGGCGGTGTAACAATCGAATGAAATTTCCCCTGTGTCAGCCAAAAGCCCAGGAAGACTTCACCTCAAACGGGGGGTGAATCCCTTCAAAGAAAAAGGATATCGAACATCGCACGCTCTGACACTGACTGGCTTATGAAGGAGATAGAAAGGTTGCAGTTTTTTTTTGTTTGGTCTGGTACTATTATTGTAACACACTATTGGCTTGCTTTGGCCGTCAGCAGAAATGATGTTGGTTACTTGCGAATTAAGATCACGTTCAGGCCGGGAAAATGCTGGAGCTGCAGGTTCACTCTAATTTTATCTCTCCGAAGACATTGATGAACAAGTTTTTTTTCTCCTCTTCCTTGGCTTCGTGCAGATGTCTTAACAAAAGTTTCCCCCAAATGCTGGACTTGCCGGCGGAGAGTTCGGAAAATAAAATTATGATGTAACGTTGAAGCAACACGTAATTTATTGTCAGTTCATAAATCAAGTTTCCGTAAGTCTGGGTTTTAGTGGACGTTCTGGCTTGCGCGGGGTGGAGTGATGAGGAACGACCCGAAGTTTCATTTTTCATTCGTATTTTCTCATGGTTCGATACAGGCATGGCGAAATTTCTTCAGCAAATACTAAACTCAAAGTTTTCTCTCGTGCTCATGTAACTGTTATGTAAAGTGAACAATTTTTGTGTTCGTTTCATGCTGGAATCTTTTGTTATTTCAACACCTTCGAAAGTTCAGAACTCAGCAGGACTCGTTGTGACATAGTTTCCAATTATCTTTCTTAAATTGTTTTCTCAAAGCTGCCAATTTGCCACTGAGTCACGTGTCTGCCTCGGTTTGGTAGGACGAGCGAGGAAGCATCTAGCCTTGGTACTCGTTAATCTCCGAAGCAGGTGCGTTCCAACGGAGGAAAATTTATGCGAGAGGCATTCCTCGACGTAAGCAATAATGCGTGAAATAAGCGTCAGGCGTGGTAAACTTCCGTCTTGGAGAGTTAGATAGTATGATGGCTGTGCGACACATCGTAGAAAGCAATTTTGCGATACACTAAGCGAAGATCCGTCCTGCACGTAAAGTTATCAGGTATTGTCCATTAATCAATCGGCGAGGCGGTGGTTTCTGGTGTATCGGAAAAGGATATAATTTGAACAATGTAGGTGATATCGGAACTTTTCGATGAACTCATCATTTGTTCGAAGTAAATCATGACGGTAGCCATTTCAATGTATGTTATCATACATTGGCAAAATAGGTTCAGCTGTTGTGGCGTGAAGCAGAATCAATTTTCAACGAGACTGATAATCCCTTCATCTCATTGGCTATTGCATCTTTAATCAGATCCACACTGACTGTAACATGACCCTTTAAGATGCGAGTATCCATTGACATGCCAACCGCAGCCGTCAGCGGATCATAAAGAAGGCACATAGCTTTCCATTCGAAACAGAAAATAGGTAGATTGTGGATAAGGAGTGTATCGAATATAAGCTATCCACATACATTTGCGTTGTACGCATGTATTTGTGATGACTTTTTATGCTCTGAACACTGCATGCTGTGCGTTTGACTGTCAGCTTTCATTTTTTTACTTGTTTGTGCGGTTCAAATTCTGCGTTTTCAAAATGTCGCGTATTGAAAAGGAAGTGAAAATTAAGGTTCTGGATACATGGCTAAGTGAGAAGGGTATTACTGTGCGAAAATTGGCGAAGCGGTTTGGAATTCATCATGCGAGTGTTAAAACCATCATTAATAAGTTTTTGGAACACTTTTCTTTGGATGAGCTACCAGAAAGAGGCAGAAAACCCGGTTCTTCCAACCCGAAACTGGAGCAAAAAGTGGTATCTCTAATCATGAAGAACAAATCAATGTCAATACGTGATTTGGCCCAAAAAGCAGGAACGAGTGTCGGAATGATCCAGCGTATCAAGAGGCGAAACCACCTGAAGACCAACAAGAAGCAAAAAATCTTGAAACAAAGTGCAGAACAGAAGAAGCGAGCAGCAGCAAGGGCCCGGAAATAGTATTCGCGTCTTTTGCAGCGTCCGGATGCATGCGTTTTGATGGACGATGAGACCTATGTAAAGGAGGACTCAAAAACCCTTCCAGGTCCACAATACTTTACTGCCGTCGTTGGAGAGGATGTGAGCGATGTGGACAGGTCGATTCAAGTGGAGAAATTCGGTCGAAAGGTACTGGTATGGCAAGCAATATGTTCCTGTGGTTTGAAGTCAACCATTTTTTACACTACCGGAACTATAAATGCGGAAATCTATCGATCTGAGTGTCTCCAGAAGAGATTGTTGCCTTTATATAAGAAGCATAGTACACCTCCACTGTTTTGGCCGGATTAAGCGTCGGCTCACTATGCCCTAAGCTTCGACCAATCGAACGTTACTGGGCAATCGTGAAGAGGGTCTTCAAGAAGACTGGTAAGGCAGCTAGGAACATGCAGGAGTTCAAAAAAATTTGGGCTCAAGCGTCCAAAAAATGCGATGCAACACTTGTCCGGAACTTGATGAAGAGCATTCGATCCATAGTTCGAAAATTCGTGAAGGAATAGCTTAAATTTCATCCGGTCTTCAGTATGTTCAAGTTTAACCTCGTACAATAAAGGATCAATTTTTTGTATGAATAAAATATCGGTTTTCAACATAATTTGAAAAAAAGTTTGTGGATAGCTTGTTTTCGATACACTCCTTAATTGCAATTAATGACGTTCTGCACTGTTTTCTATTTCAGAAAACCAAGACTCGATTTCAATCGCGATTCAGAAAAAAAAGTAAAACTGAAGACTTGGAACAACTTGTGACAGCTTCCAAAGCAACGGAAAGCTGACCGAACGAACTACACCGTTCGCTTGTTCACTGGGAAAATGGGTGTCCACAGTTAAATTGCATCACTTTAAACTCGTCCTTAAAAACAAGTTTCTCAACCGATTGTCATGAAATATTCAGGAAATAAAATACAATGTATAATATTGGTTTAGGTATTTTTATATCACTGTCAAATCCAAAAGCCCGAACTTTCTTCTAAATACCACGCATAAGATTTTGTACAACGCTTGAACCGACAACGCTTTCAACCACTTCCTGTTCTGTAGTGACAACTTTGGGATGCTTACGAAGTTTGTGCTTCAGTATAGCCCAATAATTTTCAATTGGCCGCAACTCTGGAGAGTTTGGGGGATTAAGAACCTTCGGCACGAACTTGACACCATTCGTCTTGTTCCACTCCAGAACATCCTTGCAGTAGTAACAAGAGGCTTTGTCCGGCCGAAACGTTGTGTGTTCTGAGAAACGGAAGCAGTCATTTCAGGCATTCATTCATGTATACTTGATCATTTACAGTTGAAGTTATCACGGAAGGCTTGCTCCGTTTACCACACGAACAAATCCCCTGCAAAGTCATGAATTTCTTGGGGAACTTTGACACATGCTGTTTCCTGAGAGACTCTGGAACATGAAACTTGTCTCTCGCAGTCACATACTGGTTGCCGGGAATTTGTTTAAAGTCCGCTTTTACTTGTGTTTCATCGTCCATGATACAGCTGTGTGGTTTCGTCAACGTTTGTGTGTACAGCTTACGCGCACGTGTTTATCGGAAGATAGACTCGGCCAAGGACCGTGGTGTTCCGGGGCGGGGGGGGATTTGGCGCGTTCGGCGAGGACGCCATCAGCCTTCAGGTGGTGAGGAGCGGGTTCGTCGAAAAATGAACCGCGCGATCCGAAAGACCGCTGCTGACCTGATATGACGATCGGGACTGCTCACATCATCATGACGAAGGAGCTGCGATACAAGCCGTACATGAAACACAAGGTTCTTGGGGTAACGGAGGCTACAAAGAAGAAGGGGCTGGACAGAGCCAAACTGATACTATCATGGCACGCATTTCTGATGAGCAACTCTTTGTCTTGCAACAGCCGCATAATTTTAAAAATGATCGGCTGTTGGCGCTGACGTTGGTATCCTATTGTATCCTCTTGTCTCACATAAACATCCCCTGGTTCCAGAACGAGGAGTCGGTGATGGTTTGGGGGCCTTATCCAGAAGCTCCCACTGGTGAGGAAAACGTGAAAATCAATGCTGTGTACTATAAGACCGAGGTTCTGGAGAAGGTTGTGGTCCCGGCACTTACGTGGTATCGAGAGAATGTGACTGATCTTCTAGAAAAGACTTTGTAGCCTCCCAGCTCCTCGGACCTTAATCCCGTGGAGTTTTATGTATGATCGTACTTGCTGGCCAAGCAGAACGAACATCAAGTGAGCACTATGAACCAATTTAAGAAGCTCATTTCAAAGATCTGGGACGCGATGCCGATGGACCAGGTGCGTGCCGCTTGCGATTCTTTTGAGAAACGTCTCAAGCTCATCATACAGCACAAAGGGAGGATGGAGGAGGGGGGCGCTCCCAGCTAATATGTCTTAAAGGGCCTGTTCATAAACCAAGTAGACTCATTTTTTAACATCTCAACCCCCCCCCCTTCTTCTGTTTTCACTGTGTTTTGGAGCTTTCTGAACTTTAAATGAACGGAGCCCGGCTCGTTTCTTGGCTTTCTGCACGAAACTTTTGGTCAAGTGCAGCTTTTTCGCGACATTCCGAACGGAATAGTTGGGTTTGCGTTTAAAGGCAACAACCACCAGGGAACCATATTCACAGGCATGGCTGTAAATTTGCAGACTTTTCATTTTTATTGCAGACTTTTTTAACGATACAGATATTTAGCAGACATTTACAGACATTTGAAATATTTTTTAAATTTCAAATAAATGTATTCTCTGAAGTTCGGATTTAAAACGTACCAGGATCTAGATAGTATAGTAGATATGGTAAGAAAATTTGTAGAAAGTATAAATCCTCGAAGAAACGAAAGCGGTGGGCCACTTGAGACACAATGGGCCCAAATATAAGTATCGTGTTGGCCCTTTCCGAGGGTAACATGGAGTCCCTACTTATGGTAATGTTCAATCTCACACGTGTTCAAACCCATGCGAAAAATTACTATCAAAGCTTTGGTAACATTAGTCCTTTCCCAGAAAACACAGGATCGTATATGATAGAGAATAAGAGTGCAAAGTGGAGGCGATATGCGTACATTTTACATGAAGCTAAATGGACGCATGTACGTATATCGCCTCCACTTTGTATTTATATTTGCTATCATATACGATTTTGTGTTTGCTGGGTTGCCATTAGTCACAACAAAACCAAGGTTCACAACAATACAAATCATATTTGAGAAATTTAGAGACTTCCTCGAAAAAAAAAACTTTTCCTATGGTCAGGTAGAAACTTCTCAGAAACAAGCAGTTTATGCATGAAGAACCTTCAACAATTCATTACCGAAGTTCAACATCATACTTACCAGAATTTCAAGACAGAACTTCCCCAATAATCAGGAGAGGACTTATCCGAGCTTCAGAAAGAAGTGTGGGGGAGAGGACTTCTCTGAAGTTTAGAATTTTTCAAAGGTTTTGGAGTTCTTCCCAGAAATTCAAGATTGAATTTCCCAGAAGTTCAGAAAAAAACATCCCCAAATTTCAGACGGGAGCTAACCAGAAGGGACTACCTAAATTTCTCAAGAAATCTCAGGACGATGCGTAATAGAAGTTGGCGAAAGAACTTCTCTAAAGTTCAGAAAATAACTTCCCAGAAGTTCCGGAAGAAACTTCTCGAAAGGTTAGCTGGAACTTCCCAGAAGTGCTAGGCAGCTTTTCCAAAGCTCAGAGGAGAGCATTTTAACACTTCAGAATAAGGATTTCTCAAAATTATTTGGAGAGAAAAGAATGAAACTTTCCAGGTGCACTGGAGGTACTTCCTTCTAATTTGAGCACGAACGTCCCAATAGTTCCGGAACAAACTTCCCAAGTTTCTGGAGAAAACTTCCCAAATGTTCTGAAGAGGTCTTCCTAGAAGTCCAGGAAGAAACTTCAAGAACAAATTTAAGGGAATTTTCCAAAAAAATTTTGGAGACGTCTTTCCCAAAGTTTCAAACAAAATTTCCTCGCAGTTCCGGATGAGACCAATCAGAAGTTTGGAAAGAATAAGCTCAGGAAAAAACTTCCCCGAATTTCAGGAAGAAACCTACCAGAGAGGGCACTCTCTGGGTCAAGAAGGAATTTTTCAAAAAAATCAGTAAAGAACTCCTCAGAAGTTCACAAGAGGACTTTCTCAGAAGTTACGAAGAGACCAAAAGTTTAGTTGGAACTACCCAGAAGTGCTAGAGAGCTTCCCTAAAGTTCCGAATCGAACATTCCAGCATTTCAGAATGAGAACTTCTCGAAGTTCACGAAATCCCAGAAGTTATGGTAGATACTTTTGATAAAATCAGGAAAAAACTTTCCAGAAGTATAGGGGAACTTTCTTGTAGCTCAAGCAGGAATTCTCAGAAATTCAAGAACAACTTCCTGAAGTTCAGGAGAATACTCCCTGAAGTTCAGAAGAGATTATTTCGGCAGTTCAGAAAAGAACTTCTCAGAAGTTCAGGAAGAAACTTCTAACAACTTAAGAAGATTTTCCCTGAAATTCTGGAGAGTACTTTCTCAAAGTTTTGCAGAAACTTTCCTCGTAGTTCAGGATGGAACTTATCAGATGTTTAGAAAGTAACTATGTTCAGGAAAAAAACTTACCTAATGTTTCTAGAAGGTAAGGTTGGGTTCTTAGATGTGAATTTCGAAGAAAATAAGAAGTGACTGCCAAGAAGTTCATCAGGAAATTTGCCTGAAGTTCAGGAGGAAACTTCCCAGAATTTTAGCAAAGAGCCTTGTAGAAGATCAAGAGAGAGTTTCCTGAAATTTTAGAGATAATCACTGACTAACCTAAGAAGCAGTCTATATAAAAATCATTCATCTAACATATGAATATCATGACTGATGATGACACCATATTTAAATATGAGGACACACACTCATCCAGGAATTACAATTCCTTACTTTCCATGTCACCTTGTTTGGAAGATTTGATCAGTAAGGAAATTTCCCTGAAGATGAGCTGAGAAGCTTAAAAAATTCAAGAAGTTTATCAATATATCCACAAAGTTTTCGATAATGCTTCCAAAGTTCAGAGAATCTATATATCTATTTAAAATGAACCATACATAAAAATAAACTCGAATACTACTCAACCGATCAGCGTGAAAATTTATGGAGGAGTTTTTAGGGCGGGGAAGGTTCTTATGATAGTAAGAGACCTCTCTCTTCCATGAGAGGGGGCTCCTATACAAATAAAAAACAAATGTATAAATTGAAAATGACAGCCCTTCGACTTAATCTACAAAAAAATATATCAGTTTTAGTATCATTGTTGTTTTTTACTAATGAAATAAAAAAATTGAATTTATCTTTAATTTATGTAACGGATGATTGACTCTGTTATTCTTTGTAATTCAATGGTTATTGTTGAATAAAAAAAAGGCTGTTGAATTTATCATATGAAAACTAAATTTGTGCTTTTAAAATACAAAACTGGAAAGAACGTTAGAAATATGAAACAATAGTGTTAGGTTGCACATAATCCAAGAAAGAGATGAAGACATGTTAACATAAACACACAAATAGCGAACATGACATAAGTCGCTATCGAATAACGTCTTTTCGTTGGAAGAAGTCTAACTTTCTAAAAAAAAATTACAGATTTTCATAGACATTCCCAGACTTTTCGAATTTTTATCACAGACATTTGAAAAAAATATCTGGCATCCCGGACAACCACTCGCTTGTGATCCTTCACACAGTACGGAACACTTTCTCAACCACTCACCTTCTTCCGATCGATAGTTAAACGATTTATGACACGAGACACTGTAGACTGGTGATTTTTTCAACATCTTTCCGATGGCTCGGTGCGAAAAAAGTTGGATGTCGAGGTGCGTGTGCAAAATGTTCTCGCGCACTTGCTGTTCCTTCGACATCATTTTCAAAACTACGACACATTTCACAATGAAACTCACGCAGTGTAAACAATACACGCTGAGGTCATTTCACCCAAAATTTCGTTGAAATCAACCCAAAGGGCGAAATGTTACAGCTTATTGAAAGTGTTGCCATTTACCTGTGGGCACCCTTTTCAGCTCAAGTATTGCTCACAATTACAGCTCATGTAAGTTTCATTTGTTTTAGAGGGGGAAGAAATTAAAACTTGACATGTACAACGAAAGGAATGTTTGGATTAAATAGAACCCTATATTGACCTTTCTGGTCTACATTCTCGCCTGAGATAAAAAGAATGATGGTGAAGTTTATTCAATAAAGAAATCACCTCTTCGGTAAAATTACGTAGCACACGTGTAACCAATCAGCAAAATAAATTATCGTTTCATCACCCTCTAACGCTCGTGACTGCGAACTCCCTCAGTGATGATTTATTGCAATCCTTAATTCTATTGACTGTTTCGTTTCAGAACCAATAATGGGGTTGCTGTTCATATGTTTGGTCGAACTATTTATAGTCCATTTAAAAAAAAAGGATGTTTCAAGTAAATACAAACCGTCTGCGCAATACAGAAAATGTGAAGAATTTGTAATTTTCCTTACAATTTCTAGACCGATGCTATTCAGTTGTGTTCATATAATCCATTTTTCAACAGTCACGCTTCATCAGAATCGAATGAATAACTCATCAAAGTAGTCGAAAATAGTTCGAGGGGAGGAACAATAATGCTCCATGTGCAGAAAGACGAAACAACTTTCCTGACTTAGATTCCCGTCGTTCTGCACGCTTGACAGCATCAATACGTGATAAATTTTGTTCGTCCAGTACGTGGGAAACTCTCAGCCATGAACAGAAGCTCCGATCATGTCAGATTTCCAACACAGAGAAGAGAAAAAAAGCTAAAACTGACGAAGCATCTCAGCTGAACCTACGAAGAAGAAGGCACGCAGTAATTTCATCACGAAATAACTTTCGATTTCGTTGCGCTGTCTAGGATGGAAAAGTTACCTCTCTTGAAAGGTACAAGTCCCTCGAGTGACATAGATTGTCCTAGCAGCCGCACTGCATGCAGAAAATTGAATTACACGAGATTCTTCACGGATCTTTTCGTCGACGGCGCGGCCTTGTAGGAGAATGCGTGTGCGGAATGGAACAATCAATCGAAGCTGTCCAAACCAATTTATAGCTTGATGTGATGTGATGTGTGCAATTCGATCAGTGTCCTAGCAATTGGCTTTTATTAAATGATTGAATGACTGCACATTCGGGCATCCAGCACACGAAAAAGCCTGCTTCGAGCTATTCCAGGCAGTTGCCAGGAAATCAGTTCAGATAAGAAGCCTAGAAGAATAGTTCAAAACTTTTCCAAAAGTAATTTCTTTTGGCAAATCAATTCGCAAAATCCATGGAAAAGAGTGTACATCAGAAAATCTAATGTAATTCAATGGATTGGAATCCTGCCTGGCAATGATTTCACTCGATTCGTCCCCAGAAAATTGCTTCAGGTAGGACAGTTCTTCACAGCTGATCCCAGCATTTTCTCATACCGCAACCAACCCAAAATAACGCCGCAGGACTCCTACTAGGATGCAATCGAGTCAATTTTTCTCCGAGCAACAATCTCAATTAATTGAAAAATCATCCCTTTTGATTGTGCCCGCACGAGCGAGGGATTCCAGTGTAGGTTCCGTTCCCATTGATCTCCCATTGATGGCAGACCAATGGAGCATTCACGGCTGGCTGGAATGAAAATCCGATTTAATAATCAGGACATCAGCAACGACGACTAAGGACGACTGACTCCTTGGGGGCATTCTATCTGTCTATCTGATTTGAGTTCTCTCCTCCGCCTCCTCTGACTGAGGCGAGCAGCAACAGTAGTAGCACATGTATGTAGGAATGCAAATGGCAGTGGCCGAGGCTGTCCCAATCCTGAAGAGAGATTCAATCTTTTCCTTGTCCGTGCATCTTCTTCATCTCCCGGAGAGGAGATGTGCAGATTTGAAAACAATTTAACTTTCATGCGGTTTTATCCGAGAGGAGATCATTTCCTATTTGCACACACATATACAATCAGGCGGTGTGGCAGGCTGAAGGGATCTACTGAGTTGGAAAATGGCTGCCTTTCTGCTGGTTCTGGGTATTATAAAGCTCAGTCTGGTGGGTCCGGGGTGGATTCTCCATTTCTCCTAATCGATTAGAGGTTAGGACGCTGGCTGCCAGAGCTCTTAGTTTGAAGATTAATATCGTAAAGCAAATTAGTTTCGCAAGAAATTGGTTTCCATATTGTAGGCCAACCGTATGATGTGAAGCAGTGCCTTTGGGATTGAGAGCCTTGCAGCAATCTTGAGTCGATGTGGATCTGGAGGATTTGTTGTTTCGTGCATTGTTTGGTATAGAAAACAAAAGCTTATTGAATTAATTGTGTGCCTTTCACATTAAGTGTGTCATGTGAAATTTCTCATGATATCTAGTCTTCAACTCGGTGGTGGAAGATGGGAATTTTAGCACTGAATCAAGTTGTCCAGTTAAGAGTGCAGAAATGAATATCCTTGAATAAATAAATCGTTTTGAATGCACTTAGTTTCACCACGCACAAAAAGAAGATTGAAACGGTTTTTTGACGTCTTTGTTTTCAAGTTCTTTAGTGTAGTGATACGTTTTCTTTTCGCTCGTCATTCGTGCCACGATTTCGGGCCCAGCTCGAGGTGGCAAGCTTCAAAGCTGAGCTGCAGAAGTTGACAGCAAACCCACTGACACCAACCACTGTTGCGATGGCACGCAACAAAAAAAACTCAACCTCAAGCCGTACAACATCATCTGCTGCCTGCAACCAACAGGCAAGCGGTTCAAAGCGTCCGCGAATTGACGATGCCAACCCGGGGTCATTGGATCTCAATGCCCGACTACTGGCCAACAACAGCTTTGCCACGCTTCCGGTTCAATCTGTCACCGAGCAGACGGTACCAAAATAAAGTGAAAATTCCAGCTCTCTTCACCACCACGAAGGAAATCGCCACGCTCAAGAACGAATTTGCGGCGGTGCAAATCCATCCGTTGATCAAGCTGTGCAGCATGGGCACCAATATCGTCTGCTCCGCCGAAGCAGATTTCATATCTACAAGACGATTCGTGGAATCGAATCAGCTCGAGTATTACACTCATGACACCCCCGGAAGCAAGCCACTGAAGGTGGTTATTCGTGGACTACCGGAATACCCACCGGAGGATATCATCGATGAACTCAAAAGGCTTAAGCTCAATCCGATCAAGGTGTTCCCCATGAAGCGGGCCGAGGCACGAAACCATCGGGATCTGCTCCATCTGGTCCACCTGGAAAAGGGTTCGGTCAAAATGAATGAGCTCTCCAAAGTGCGAGCTCTCTTCAACATGATTGTTGAATGGGAGCCATACCACCCCAAGAAGCATGACGTCACGCAGTGTGCGAACTGCCTTTCCTTAGGCCATGGGACAAGGAACTGCCGCACGAAACGGCGCTGTGGCAAGTGTGCAGGAGCGCCTGAAACTGCAAAATGTGAGCAAATGGAGGAGACTGCCGAGCCCAAATGTGCCAACTGTGGTTCAAACCACGATAGCCAAAATCGTGCCTGCCCCAAGCGCGCGGAATTCTTAGAAAGCCGGAGAAAGGCGTCCACCCGAAATCGGAACGGGCGAAACCGTCATCAACCTCCTCCGAATACGGTCGAGAACTTCCCGCCGCTCAGGTACAGCGTACCGAATCAGCCACCTCTTCAGTTGAACCATTGGCAGGATATATGCCAGCCAGCATTTCCAGCATTTCCACGACTCGCAACAGCCGTCAGTGCAAAACGCGTGTACCCCAACCTAGGGAATCCAAGCTCATGCGTCTGACGATGACTCCCTCTTCTCCCCAGACCAGATGATGGAGTTCGTACAAGCAATGTACCGAGGGCTGAGTCACTGTCGTTCCAAGGAACATCAAATCGAAGCCGCTACCAGGGTGCTGCTCAACTTCATGAACCAACATGGGCCCTGAAGAAACCATTAACATCCCCAACTGGAACGCTTGTTCTGTTAAGAACAAAACCCTTGAGCTCATCGATTTCCTAACCGATAAGGACATCGGCATCGCCACAACCACAGAGACGCACCTCAAGCCTGAGGTGAATCTTTAATTCCCGACTTTCGGATTGTAAGGCTCGATCAAACCCACTCAGGGAGAGGAGGAGTGACCATCGCTCTGCGGCTCAACATCAGCTGCCGTTTGCTACCCAGTTTTGGGCTGAATGTCATCGAAGCTATTGGAGTTGAAGTGGACACTTCCGCCGGTTCAACCACCATCATCGCGGCCTACTGCTCCAAGCATACAAACGCCAAACGCCAGAGGCTCTGCGGCAAGATATCATCAAGCTAACTCGGCGGCGGGGGCAATTCATCATCTCCGGCGACCTAAACGCGAAGCACCTGGCCTGGGGTAACACCCGACGGAACCCCATTGGTACCAACGTCCATCGTGCTGATTAGGCGTGATTTCAGCAATGCATCGGCTCATCCGTCGACTACGGCTCTCAGCCGGAGTCATGTGAAGATATCGACCAGTGCCTGCAGCAAATAGACGAGGCGATATCCTAGGCCCGGGATCAACACGTGCTAGCATCCAGACTGGTGAGTAACTCTCTGAACCTAGACAGATCTACCAAACATCTCATTCAACTCCGCAATATTATTCGACGCCAATACCAACGACCAACATTATTCGTTTAAAAAAAAATCATCCAAGCCAGGTTGATGGATCAGAGACATCGAGAATTTGCTAACTATCTTCGCTCACTCCCTGACTGTGCAAAGCCATTCTGAAAGATGACTAAAATCCTCAAAAACAAGCCGAGACCTATACCTCCCCTGTCCTCTCCCGATCAAAATACAGACCCTTCGCTATTACTAACACCTGTTGAAAAAGCATCGATTCAACTTCCCGATCTTCCTCGTGAAAATCATTAAAAACTACTTAGGGGATAAACGAATCCAGGTCTTCCTGAGTGGTTCCTACTCCGATTCGTTCAATGCTGGCGCTAGGGTTCCCCAGGGGAGCCTCTTAGGTCCCATATTGTTCAACATCTTCACGTCAGATGCTCCTCCCCTGGTGGTGGTATTTTGTCTATGTTCGCAGATGACACTGCCATCATCTACAAGGACCGAGTAATTCGAGCTCTGACACGTAAACATCAGGAAGGCCTGGATGTTCTGTCCGACTACTTCAACAGCTGGAATCAATGCAGCAAAAACACAGACCATTCTGTTCCCACACTCAAAATCACATCGGCTTGTTCCGCCTGGTAATGTGAAAGTCCACCTCGGTAGTACTCCCATTGAATGGTCGAGTGAAGTTGTTTATCTCGGTCTCACCCTTGATAGCAAATTGCTATTTAGATCCCACGTTAACAAAATATCCACAAAGTGCTCCATCCTCAAGAGGTTGCTATACCCTCTCATCAACAGAAGGTCCTCCCTTTCCCTCAAAAATATTCTTGCTATCCACAAGCAAATCATCCTACCGGTGATTGAATACGCTTTGCCAGTCTGGGAGTCATTCGCCAATTCCCACCATGCTAAACTACAGATCATTCAGAATAATCTTCTGAGAATGATTTTGAACAGTCCTCCGAGGACTAAAAACTCCGAGATCTCCTTAGCGCAACCGGCAGCTCCAAGCGGCTGCGCCATGATGACGCTGGTCAAGTGGGTTCTAACGCTAGTCTACTAGCTACCAATCAATTTGCCTTGCTCCCGGTACAGAATGTGCCAAAGAGAGTAAAGATCCCCCGCTTTTCATTGCTGCACTCGGGACCGAGTTTTCAGCTATCCAAATTCATCCGCTATACAAGTTGTGCAGTAAGGGCACAAAAGTTGAATCGTGGCTCTGACGCGCAAAAGCTGACTACGACGCGTGGCCTGATTCAGCTGGCTCACTCCTCAGGATCGTCGAAAGCGTCAGAAACCAGGTAGTTCCTCGACCAACTCAGCGACGCCACCCTGGAAGCAAGGTTCCATCATGAAGGTGACTTCGTGAAAACGTGGGCCCTAACTCATCATCGGAGGACCTTCACTCTGCACGACGTGACGCAGTGGGCAATGCTTGCGTTCGTCGGTAGAAACTGAGAAGCCGAGTGTGGCAGCCTGAACGCCTCAAGGTGATATGGTGCCCATGGGCAGACGCTACAGCAACAATCGAGCCGCCCCAAACCATTTGAAGCCGGCGTCACCAACTCCTGGCTGGTCAGCACCACTACCTCCGATGAACGGGAAACTTCAGGTATCAAGTACCAAATCTACCGCCAATCCCATTAAATCACTTCCATGCAAACCGCCTGTCAGCGTCCGTTCATCATCGGTTGGTGACAGCCACCGCCGCCCCCAACCTGGCTCTTCCTCCAGGCTGGGGCATTCCGAGGTGCACTATCTCCACGCAACCATCCGTCGAAGGACAGCTCTACGACTCGGAGAAAATAGTCGAGTTCGTTCAAGAACTCTACCGCCAACTACGTTCCTGCCGCTCGAAGGAGGAACAGCTCAAAGCCACCACATCCGTGACGATGAAATTTATTTTCAAGTATGGACACCATCAACATCGTCAATTGGAATGCTATTTCCATCCGGAACAAAGCAATCGAGCTCGGTGACTTCCTTAATAGGAAGGCCATCGACATCGCCATCGTCACCGAGACACATCTCAAGCCCGAACTTAGCGTCTCCATTCCTGGCTATCGGATTGTGCAACTTGATCGTTGCGGCTCTGATGGAGGAGTCGCGATCGCCCCGCGTAACAACATCAAATGCCGCATGCTTCCGAGTTTCAAGCTGCAGTTTATTGAATCCATTGGAATCGAGGTTAAATCTGCCGCCGGGCCTATCACCATCATTGCGGCCTATTGTCTCAAGCAAGCCAGTACCAACAACGGTCCTACGAAACGACATCCGTAAGATAACTCGAAGGCATGGCCAGTTTATCATCACCGGTGACCTGAATGCAAGGCATGAAACCTGGGGAAACGCACGACGAAAAAAGAACGGCTCCATCCTACAGGAGGACCTGGAAGAGGGCCATTACACCATCCTGGGCTCGGATACTCCCACCCGGTTGAGCAGGTCCACTCAACAATCGACATCTTCCTCAGCCGGTCGTGCACCAAGAACTCAGTTCAGACCACTATGCAGTGATGGCTGAAGTTGGGTCCAGCGTCAACCGGCATTCGATATCCTGGCCGGTCCAGCACCGTCATCAGGTCGACAACACCGTCGATTACGATAGACGCCCCGAATCAACCGATGACAAGAATCGGCAACTGCAGTCTTTCGAGCAGGCGATCTCCCAGGACCGGGAGCACCTCATCCCAGAAGTAAAACAGGTGAGCAGCTCCTTAACCATTGATAGTCTAACTAAAAATTTCATCCGTCTATGAAACACCACTCGCAGACAGTATCAACGTACTGGTTTGACTCCTTTAAAAGCCGACTGCAATCGCTTGAACTGAATAATCAAGGGCAAATGGTGGATCTCAGAAACAATAGCTTTGCCAACAAGATCCGCGCTCTCGTAGATTGCGCAAAGCCGTTCTGGAAAAAAACAAAAAAAAAATGAAAACCAAGCCAAGGCCCATTCCACCGTGGATCTCACTAGACAACAATAACTCTAAGGATCGTTTGATTACTTCCGCTTAGAAGACTGCCGAGAAAGGTCGAACAGACCTCGTGATGCTGCAGTTGACGAGCATGCAAATAACATCCATCTATGTGATTTTTCAGAGGAATTAGAAATCACAGCTGACGAACTGTCGACCTGTATCAAAACGTCAACGAACATAAAGGCCCCAGGTTTCGACAAAATCCTGAATTTGGAACTCAAGCACTAGAGTTTCGAATTCTTCGAACATCTAGCATTGATATTCAATAAATACCTACGACTTAGCTAAACGGTGTCCACAGTTAAATTGCGTCACTTTAAACTCGTCCTCAAAAACAAGTCTCTCAACCGATTGTCATGAAATATTCAGGGAATAAAAAACAATGTATAATCTTGGTTTAGGTTTTTTTTTTTTCACTGTATTTATTTACCAAATCCAAAAGCCCGAACTTTCTTCTTAATACCACGCAAAAGATTTTGTTCAACGCTTGAACTGGCATTTTCTTTCCGCTTTCAACCATGACTTCAACATTTTCTGTTCTGTAGTGACAACTTTAGGATGCTTACGAAGTTCGTGCTCCAGCATAAGGGAGAGGTATCGAATATAAGCTATCCACATACATTTGCGTTGTACGCATGTATTTGTGATGGTTTTTTATGCTCTGAACACTGCATGCTGTGCGTTTGACTGTCAGCTTTCTTTTGTTTACTTGTTTGTGCGGTTCAAATTCTGCGTTTTCAAAATGTCGCGTATTGAAAAGGAAGTGAAAATTAAGGTTCTGGACACATGGCTAAGTGAGAAGGGTATTACTATGCGAAAATTGGCGAAGCGGTTTGGAATTCATCATGCGAGTGTTAAAACCATCATTAATAAGTTTGGGGGATGAGCTACCAGGAAGAGGCAGAAAACCCGGTTCTTCCAACCCGAAACTGGAGCAGAAAGTGGTATCTCTAATCATGAAGAACAAATCAATGTCAATACGTGAATTGGCCAAAAAGCAGGAACGAGTGTCGGAATGATCCAGCGTATCAAGAGGCGAAACCACCTGAAGACCTACAAGAAGCAGAAAATCTCGAAACAAAGTGCAAAACAGAAGAAGCGAGCAGCAACAAGGGCCCGGAAATTGTATTCGCGTCTTTTGCAGCGTCCGGATGCATGCGTTTTGATGGACGATGAGACCTATGTAAAGGAGGACTCAAAAACCCTTCCAGGTCCACAATACTTTACTGCCGTCGTTGGGGAGGATGTGAGCGATGCGGACAGGTCGATTCAAGTGGAGAAATTCGGTCGAAAGGTACTGGTATGGCAAGCAATATGTTCCTGTGGTTTGAAGTCAACCATTTTTTACACTACCGGAACTATAAATGCGGGAAATCTATCGATCTGAGTGTCTCCAGAAGAGATTGTTGCCTTTATATAAGAAGCATAGTACACCTCCACTGTTTTGGCCGGATTTAGCGTCGGCTCACTATGCCAAAACCACTCTCAATTGGCTTGCGGAAAAGGGTATAGATATCGTTGAGAAAAATATCAATCCACCAAATTGCTCTCATCTTCGACCCATCGAACGTTACTGGGCAATCGTGAAGAGGGTCTTCAAGAAGACTGGTAAGGCAGCTGGGAACATGCAGGAGTTCAAAAAATTTGGGTTCAAGCATCCTAAAAAAGGCGATGCAACACTTGTCCGGAACTTGATGATGTAGAGCATTCGATCCAAAGTTCGAAAACTCGTGAAGAAATAACTTAAATTTCATCCGGTCTTCATTATGTTCAAGTTTAACCTCGTACAATAAAGGATCAATTTTTGTATGAATAAAATATCGGTTTTCAACATAATTTGAAAGAAAGTTTGTGGATAGCTTATTTTCGATACACTCCTTAAGTCTGGGAATATTTTTCAATTGGCTGCAACTCTGAAATTTTTGTGGGATTAAGATCCTTCGTCATTAAATTGAGACTATCTGTCTTGTACTGTACTTTCTGTCAACATTTGTGTACAGCTCACGCGCACGTGTTTTAGCTGTCCTGTAAGCCATTGTGGTTTGAGCTTTCTGGAACATTGAATGAACGGAGCCCGGCTCGTTTCTTGGCTTTTTGCACGAAACTTTTGGCCCAAGTGCAGCTTTTCGCGACATCCCAAAAGGAACAGTTGGGTTTGACTTTAAAGGCAGCAACCACTCGCTTGTGATCCTTCACAATGACAGAAACACTGTAGACTTGCGGAATTTTTCAACATCTTTCCGATGGCTCGGTGCGAAAGAAACGGGTTGTCGAGATGCGTGCGCAAATGTCCTCAAGCACTTCCTGATCCCTAGACTCCATTTTCGAAACAAAAACACATTTCACAATGAAACTCACGCAGTGTAAACAATACACGCTGAGGTCACTTCACCAAAATTTCGTTAAAACAACCTAAAGGCGATATACCTTGCTAATTGAAAGATCCAATTTAACTGTGGACACCCTTATACTAAATTACGATGTGTATTCAACCATGCTTCATTGAGTCCCCTGACGGCTCAACTGACATTATGACAGCATCTGGGATGTTCTAGGTCATCCGAACAGTTCTGGAATTCAGAGTTTGGGGTCTACAGTTGTAACGATGGTTTATGACTTGATTTATATCTATTCAACCATGTTCAATAGATCTTCTGATACGTCTACTTACATTATTATGAAATCTGGAGATGTTTTGGGTAATACCAGACTGTTCATTTGTTCATAACTTAGAATCAACAGTTGAAACTGTAGATTTTTCATGATATACGATATGTATTGACCTATGTTCATTGGATCTTACGGAAATGCAAACGAAATTATGAGATAATCTGGGGTGTTATAAGTAATCCAACTTGTGCTGAAGTAGTGAGCGAAGGATCTTTAATTGTAACCTTAGCTATTTTGGCTATACAAAGTTATGATATGTTTATTGAGTTTTCAATCAGGTCAGCGGACATTTTGGGATTATATGAGATGTTCTAAATCAGCTATACAGTTCTAGAGCTCAGAAATTAGGATCAGAAAATATTAACTGTAATTTTTTAGGCTATAAAAATTCACGATGTGTATTCAACCATGGTCGTTGAATCTTCTAGAAAGTCAAAATATTTTATGGGATAATCTGGGATTAAAATTCTGTCCAGTATTGTGTATTGTGCTGCTGCGGCACGGAAAGTGACCGCTGCAAGAATTCTTTTACAGCGGTTTGTTGACCTAGGCGCCCACTTTCTGTGGTATAAGTTTCGGGCAGTGAGTCAAAAATTATTCCAGATGGAAGCCGAGAGGAAAGAATTCTGCACACCTACGTTGATAATAAGTCAAACGTGGTCCGCAATAAAAATCGCCAAATCAACCGTGTATGATGTGCTCAAACGTTTCAGGGAGCGAAAGAGCGTGGATCGAGTGCCTCAAGGTAAGCGTCGTAGTGGAACATATGACCGCAAGCTGAATCCAGAAGGTGTTGAGAACCGTCAGAGCAAACCCTGGACTCTCAGATAATGAAATCGCACAAAAATACGCTGCTGCTCGCAGTACCGTTCGAAGAATTCGTTTGCGAGCAGGATATCGTTCTTATCGAGCCAGCAAGCAACCATTAACGCAACCACAGAACGTTGAACCAAAGTTTCGTCACCAAAACTTGAGCTCGGCAATTGTACCAGCAGGTTTTGACGAAGTACCAAGGATGCCTGCTCATCGACGATGAAACCTACGTCAAAATGGATATCGGACAGCTTCCTGGCCAAAAATTCAACATGGCGACGGCACGAGGAGATGTTCCTGCGAAGTTGAAGTTTGCTTTTATCGACAAATTTGCCAAAAAAAACTGATGATTTGGCAAGGGATATGCGGTTGCGGAGCAAAAACGAAAGTGTTCGAAAGACGATGGGCTCGAAGCTGTACAAGGAAGAATGCCTCAAAAACCGCGTACTACCTTTCAATAAAGCCCACAAAGGTCCCGTGAAGTTTTGGCCAGATTTGGCGAGCTGCCACTACAGCCAGGAAGTCATCCAGTGTATCGCGATAATAACTTAGATTTCATCGATAAAAACATAAATCCACCCAACTGCCCGCAGTTCCAGCCGATCGAGAGATTTTGGGCAATAATGAAGCGGAAGCTGAAGAAAAGTGGAAAAACGGCTCGAGATGCGACTCAAATGACCAAAATGTGGAACAAATGTGCCAAGGAAGTTGACTCCGGAGGTGTGCAGCGTTTGATGGGAGGAATAAGGAAGAAAGAACAAATTTCCATTAGAAACGAGGAGGAATAATTTGTATTAATATTTTTTCCCAAAATAACAGTGAATTACCTTTGTTTTGATGCATTAAACTTATTTTTACGTCAATCCGTTACCGAAATACAGATGATTTTATTATTCCGGATTCTAAATGGACATAGCTTTATCTAGGTCTTTTTAAGTTAGACTTGCAACTGAAAAAGCTTCTGTTACAATTTGCCGGGATTCTGCAAAATAGCACCAAGCGCACATCAAAACGGGCGAGCACCAAGTGAAAGTTAATGTGGTCTCATAGAACTCTGCGAAATGTTTCTGGAATTGGTTCTAGTTTCGGAGATATGGAGGAAAGAAGTTCCGAAAAACACCAATTTTACGAGCTAAGTCGTGTATTTTGGTAACCCCTAGGCAGAATTAGACACAACAACTGTCAAATGAAAGGTATAATAGTTTAATAAAGCCTATTGAATATTTTTGGAATAAGGGAACCAGCTCTGGAGATATGGTAGGACAACCTTTCAGAACACTGAGATTTCAGGAACTATTTCGACAATCTTGGTAACAACTAGAATGAATTGGGCGCAAATACCGCCAAATATAAAGTATGTTGCTCCCATGAACCTTGTCAAAAGGTTTTGGAACAGTTCCGGAGGTGTGGTTGGACAATGTTTAGGAAAACATGGATTTCAGGAATTGAGAATTGGACGCAATAGCCGTCAAATGAATGGTTTTATGGTCCTACAGTTTGCTATTATCATTAATTAGTTATGGTATCGGTCATACGAATTGGATTGAAGTATCATCAAATTGAACAAAAAAACATTGAGGTCTAGACATATCCCAGGTATTCAGGGAAGTCACTAGAAATAAACACACTTTACATATGATGTATATTAAAAAACCAGATTTCATCCACCTATGGTGAGATCTGACCCTTCCTACGTATTATATTAAAAAGTGGTTATCGGAACTTGATGTCACCAGCTCCTCACTTATTTTTGAATTCTGATGTGATTTGAGGTACCACATGATATGTTTTGGTCAAAGTAAAATCTTCCTTGTAGCTAGCCAGAACATGCCAATAAGATTTTGGGTACCTGATGCCACCTCTATCCGTGGTTGATTTCACTAGGCCGTGGTGACTCGTGAGAAGATACTTGATTAATGAGTATGAAGTTATAACTCTCGGCAGCGCTTTAATTTTTATGTTGGGATAAATAATTTGTTTCCGCCCATCCTAGTAGCAAAACCGACATGCATGAGTACGATAATAGAGAAGCAGCGATTGGTTGATCTTCACGAAATTCATTTCATGCATTATACAAAAAGGTGTAATGAGAGCATTTCACCAGATAAAAAGCAAATTGAATGTTTCATACAATATACGATTTTTATGCAATTTTTTTTTAAACATTTACGAAAATGAATTTTCAGTGAATTTGTGGTATGTTTAATAACAAACACTAAAGTTAGAAATAAAATAAGATCAATGTTAAAATTATACATTTTTGTTGCGGCTTCAGATGTTGCCTGATACACTGTCATTGTTTAAAATAAAAAATAAATATTTTAAGCCATTTTAAGAATGGGGGATTATAATCAAAACAAGTTAAGAGCCATTCAAGATCATTTTCCAATATACGGAGATGCCATGCCGTTAGTGGCATGGTCATTTTACGATCACAGGACTGCAATCCTTAAAGTTAAGTAAATCAGCTGAGGAATATTCCAAGTCTAAATTAATATTAATTTATTAAAGCTCTTGTTGCGAAAACCCTCAGGTTTCAAGGTGGCCAACATGTTCGTCCTAATATTGTGTGAGAACCCGGGTTCGAATCTCTTTGGCTTCTCTTCAATCTGATGTCTCTCACAATTCCCGCTAGCTAATAAAACCCGACTTATAACTCCGTATTCGATCCCAAATAAAGCCAGGCAAATTTGAATGACAATCAGACACAACAAGTCACATAGATCATTTTCTGATTTAATAGAACATGTAAATCTAATGCTTTCTATCGAATTCGATCATCACTCATGACGCTGATCAACATGTTTGGATTAAGAAACAATTCTTGAATCTAAGATGTCGTAACCCCAACTTGACTGAGCATTTCAACTTGTCAATAACCAATGTTGAATGAATCGCGTGCAGTACAAAAACCGCAAATCGCGTGCATCTTGTTCAAAAGTTTAAACCACCCCCTATCCTTCGGCCCAGCATTTCGTCAGTCCTGTAAACTATGCATAAGCGCACTTGAGCGCTTACCATTCAAATCGCCCATAACTCACTCACTTTGCTGCAATAAATCCGCTTAGTTCTGCACGTCTTCAAAGCAGCAATAAATCCCTTCCCCGCCCCACCTGGAGCAGTCAGCATAGCAGTCAGTGTGTAAGTGAACAAGTTGGATAAGTGAGCTTTCTACGTATTCAGCAGGAGAGAAAAAACATAGCAGAATGGAGAAATTTACTGATATTTATTGGTGCATTTCTAAGATGTACAGACCGTGCTCCACGGTCGATAGCTGCTGAGAGCTCGGTGGTTTGCAATTCTTTTCCCATCTAATGTGATGTAATACAACAAGCGCAGTCGAATCGTCGTGCTATCAATCGTGTTTATTCGATATCCTGGCGGGTAAACGACACGACTTACGGTTCAAATAGGAAGCAATGCCTGCCAAATCGAGTTTTATTTAGCGAACAAATGCAAATGCCAAACCTGTTAGTGATGGTGCACTGGCTGTCTAACTCTAGTGGTTTCGTATTCAATGCTCGACGAAAAGTTCACGATTTGATGAAAGCATTTTGGGAGACCGTGCGCCTCCAGGAAACCAATTGAAGCTGAAGTAGCCTGAGCTACAGTTTGATCAGTTTCTAAATTACAGTTTCCAACTCACACAAAACGTCAATAATAACATTCCCAAAATCCTGCGATACGCAAACAACCACCTACGCGTGCATTAAACTAGGAAATTAATCCCCAATCAAACAGAATATATAATTACTAACCCTTACCCGGGCGGCTGCGGCCGTGGCGTCGAGAACCATTGAGCTATGTACTGGCAGTTTGAGCCTCTGCAAACTGTTGTTTGCCCGAATGCTGGTTCAACACCTGCAAGCAATCAGCGCACCGTTTTAGAGTGCACTATCAGAACCGTTCGGTGTTTGTCCTTCTCTTATCCGAATGCCGCTCCAGTGGAACAACTATGTAAATTGCAACTCGCCCACGCATTCGGACTCCGACCGTGTGTCGGTCGGAATTGGTGGCATCATCTAAATACACAGTCTGCTGAAGTGCGGCGCGAAATACACCACCACTGAAGGAACGGATCTGGGAACTATTTTTGCAAGCATCGTTATTTATTTTATTGAATTGACCTCCACGGTGGCTTTCAATTTTGATTCAAGTGAGTCCATGCCGTCATTTGAACGGAGGCGCGTGCAGAGTCGAGTTCTTTTTGAAATTTTTAAAGTTAAAGACTGTATTCGATGTATTTTGATTTTTCGTCACCAAAAAATTTCCTTCAGCCCGATTCTATTCAAACTTTCTGGAAATAAAGTACTCCTAAATGGTTAAGTTTTGACATCATTGGTTTATTGAACCTCTTCTCCCAACCCAAATGCCCGCACCTTTGCCTTGACCCCTTTCATCAAATTTTGGGCAATGATAGGACCGACTTGCTTACTTACTTTTAACCACACTTTCTTTAGTTCAAGTTTATTTTCTATCAGTTTTGGAGCTTTGCCTTCATGATTGCCCAAAATTTTTCAATTGGGTGAAGTTCCGGAGTGTTTGGAGGGTTGACGTCTTTTGGTACAAAACTACATTATTATCTTTGTACCAGTCTAAGACGGGCCGGGCATACTGGCAAGATACCAAATCTGGCTAAAACAGTGTCGGGCCATCGTGAGATCTCAAGAAGGGCAGAAGTCGTTTTTGGAGGCATTCGTCCTTGTAGATTTGTCCGTTGACGGTCCCAGAGGTGATGAAGGGCTGACTCATTTTGTCACATCCGCAGATCGCTTGCCAGACAAGAAATTTTTTAGAGAATTTCGACAGTTTCTTCTTCCGTACACTCTCCGGAACGGCCAACTTAGAGGTGGCGACGTAGTGTTCCTGTCCTGGCATTTGTTTGGTGTCGGCTTTAATGTAGGTCTCATCGTCCATCACAATGCAGAACGGTTTTGTGAGCCACTCCCTGTACAGTTTTCTTGCACGAGTTTTGGCCACCGAGTTCTGTTTATCGCTCTGGTTCGGTGCCTTCTGGACCTTGTACACATGTAATCCAGAACGTTTCATTGTTTTCTGCACAAAACAAACTGAAACTTTCGCCTTTTTCGCAACATCCCTGATCGAAATGTTGGGATAACGCTTAAATTAATAACGTCGTTTTTTGTCACTACCATTTTTCCGCTTGGTTGTCTTACGGTCCTTGAACGTTTTGATCACATGAGATTCGGTTGAATGTGCGATTCCGAGCTGTTATCCGATCCATCGATGAGAAACGTTTGGGTTTTCGAAGTGAGTGCCAAAATTTGTTGGCGCACTATTTCTTCATTCGAAGACATCACTGAAATCACTCGACCGTTTTTCACGAAACTCATTACACAATTGACACAACACAATGAAATACATTCAGTTAAAATTTCAATAATTTTTACCCACACGCTAAAAAGTTACGAACAATTGCGTGTGTCCACATTTCATCAAATACAGTCTTTAGTCTGGCTTTTAAATGATCCAACGATGTGTGTGACTTAGTATAGGCTCTGGACATTCATCTTTGGTCGAATATCTCGGGCGAAGCCTGTAACAGAGTTTCAGTGTCCTTTTTGCCCCCTCTGATGATGCCCAATCTTGATGCAACGTCCAATTAAAGGGTGTTTCGATCAAAATTGTGTCGACTTGAACTTGACGCATTTCCTTTCATCCTGCATTAAATATTGTTGCACACCCATCATTTTGAAGATGTATGAGTGTAGCATCATGCCTCTGTTTTGAGATTAGCACTTCAGTTATCAAAATGTCGTCTAAGGAAGAGAAGCAACGCATCAAAATTTTGAACGTGCATGGCGAAAACCCAAACTATTCTCACGCCAAGTTGGCGAAATGGTTGAATGTGGCTAAATCAACTGTTACCAATGTATTAAAAGTGTTCGGTGAACGTTTGAGGAAAGCTGGATCGGGGGGAAATCGTAAGCCGGAGGCCACAGCGACGACAAAAAGAGTTGCCCGCTGTTTCGAGCGGAGACCCAACCTCTCCGTCCGAGATGTCACAAAGAAGCTTGGAGTGGCACCTTCAACCGTGAATAGAGCTAAAAAACAAGCTGGACTGTCGACTTACAAGACTGTCGACTTACAAGACTAAACACGTCGGCCAAAGCACGATCGCGAAAGTTGTACACGACGATGCTGACGAAGTTTGATTGCGTGGTACAGGATGATGAAACTTGCGTCAAGGCAGACTTTAAACAGCTTTTTGGACAGGAATTTTACACGGCAACCGGACGGGGAAAGGTGGCAAATATTTTCAAGCACATTAAACTGTCAAAGCTCACCTAGAAATATCTGGTGTGGCAGGCTATCTGTACCTGTGGCGTGAAGAGCAACGTTTACATTGTGGCAGGAACCGTCCACCAAGAAATTTATCTGAGCGAGTGCCTACAAAAACGGCTACTGCCTATCCTGAAGCGACACAATTGTTCTGTTCTATTTTGGTCGGATTTGGCATCTTGCCATTACGGAAAAAAGGCCATGGAGTGGTATGCTGCCAACAAAGTTCAAGTGTTGCCCAAGGACAAGAACCCTCCCAACACGCTAGAGCTCCGCCCAATCCAACAATATTGGGCCATCGTCAAGCGGAACCTTAAGAAGGCTAAATAAGCTGTTGTGAGCGAGCATCAGTTCAAGGCAAACTGGCGTTCTGCGGTGAATCTAGGGGAAAAGGAGACTGTACAAAATCTTATGGCAAATGTTAAACGATATACCCGGCAATTCGCATTCGGTAAAAAGGAAGCTTAGCTGAATATTTCTGCTGTATTCTGTATGTATTATCTCAACTTGAAAAAGAAAAAGGACTTGACATTATTGAATGAACATTACTGTTTGACCATATTTTGATCGGAACACCCTTTATTCTTACCAAAATGTGTACATGCCCATGCTACTACAGTGTCCGTTAGAAGCTTCTGTTAGACTGATTGGTTGATTTTGACGCCTTTCTCAATATATATTAGGGGGATTTTACCGGAAGCAGTAATTCCCGCCCAAATCGTCATCGAAGCTGGATGATATGATCTGGGTATATTTATACGGTTAGAGGAACCCTCCGTTCTGATGCATGGTCAGTATCGGAGTTATTGTTTGTTTTGTTGCAATGAATCTGGTTTTGACTGATAAAGGGGCGCGCCTTTGAAGAGTGCTATCGCTCACAAAGGGTTTAAACAGCGGAAACTTTCAATTAAACCTTATTCATTGCCAACAAACAAACAATGACAACTGTAACAACACCGAATACTTCATCACTTCTCAATATTGATGAAGTAACTCGACATGCACTAAACAAAGGATACGGGATATACTACAATAGATCAAATTACTGGTCGCAGTGGTTTATGTCCCGAACATAGGAAAAAAAATCAGTGGGGTTGTGTACAAGACACGACCGGTTGACGTAGACTACGTTAAACCAAGTGATGCATTGTAACGTCAAGGAAATTCTGTGTGGCTATTATTAGCGTTCAAAAGGTTTCAATTATTAGTGCCGGTCGCTTACCCGTACTGATAGAAGCAGTTAAAGTCACAATATGACGGGTGCGGCTCTTATGGGACCTTAGACCAGCGTTTTGAAGCCAGTATGTAAGAAAATTCTATTGTACGCTCTTGAGATATTATTCAATGGCCCTGAAAAGGGCCGTTTGGTTTTATGAAGTCAGTGCGTGGGAAAATTCTGTTGTACACTCTTTATCACTCTTTGGTGGCCCTGAAAAGGGCCTTTTGGTTTAAATGATGACACGGTCACGGTTGCACGTTTTACGATGGACTATCTTTAAGGCCAAGAAGATAGTTGAGGATCTTTTAGGGAATATAAAATTATTAAATAAATGATAGTTTTGCTCATTCTTATAATTATAATCGCTTAACATTAACATTACACAACAGAACAACTCGACACAGATTTTTCATTAGGGCCTAACTGACAAACGTAAACAATGGCTTCTTCCGTCAATTTCTCATGGCTCAAAGGCTACCCATGTAAGCCTCTTATGCTATCGGATAGAAGATCTCTTGCTCTTCGAAATAACCGTGGTAGATTGATTAGGGGAGTTTTCAATGGCGAGAAATTTGAGTAAAAAGCCATTGTTTACGTTTGTCAGTTAGGCCCTAATGAAAAATCTGTGTCAAACTGTTTATAACACACTACTAATTGGAATTAACAGAGAATGTTCGACATCGAAAATGGTGTCCGTGATAGGGAATTTGTGTGGTTTAAGGTATGCGACGAAGGGAAAACAAGTTTTGCTAATACCACTGGCTGCCAATCGACAATTTGAAACGAAAATCTCAATCAAACAAACTCTCAAGCTGAGAATATTAAATTGACAGTAGCAAAGATGGATTTGTACCTATCTGGTAGGATTTTTCGGTGAAAATAAATCAAAGCAACCGATTTTATGGATCCGCTGCATAGTACACTGTTGCCTAGTAACGATTAGGCAAAATCCAATATGACTGTCAATCGACCGAAATGTAAGATAAACTCTTATTCAAATAACTCTCTTAAATTAGAAATTGAATTGATTTATTGATTCATCGCGGGTTGCGCCAACCAGCTAGGAACAATTTTTCACCGTCGGAGAATTGTCCTGCTCGCCTTCCATGGAGGCTCTCCTGCAAACAATATCGTTTTTGTAGTCGTAACGAACAAATCGGCACTAGATTAAATGACGCACAAACCGAACGAAATATTAATTTAATTCCTATATAAACAACTCTCTTAACTGGAATTTTGTCCTCAAAAGGACAGATTATCAGTTTATGGATTGCGCTAACCAGCTGGGTAAAAATTTTACCGACGGCTCGCCCTCCATCGAGCAAACAACTCTTTTATTTTAATTCATTGTCCTCAAAAGGACAGATTATTTCCACCTACTGCTGCTCGCCCCTAAGGACGCTTTCCCCAAAACAGCAGCCTTTTCGAAGTCGCGGCGAAACAATTGCCAAGATGAGGTAAGATGGTGGCTTGCACAAACCGACGCGATTGTGCGCCCCAATATCAGCCATTTTACCTCATCGCGAAGATCGCTGTTTGGGAGAGCCTTGGTACATCTCACCACCAGGTGCTACGCGACCACCATCTGCTCCGCGACCCCCAGCTGCCTCTGCAACCAGCTCCGCTGCCGGACGAGTGAAGCAGCTGCCTGCGACCAGCGACCAGCTATCAGCGACCAGCTCCGCACAGCTTCAATGCTGCCAAACGACTGAGGCAAAATTTTCCTAAGTTTCGTTATACACCGTTCTCAGCTGCATGCGAGACGTACATGGTCGAATGACATAATTGGTTAAAGTCTCTCTCTAATACAAAGAAGAAGAAGATGATGCAAGACGTTACTTGCTTCGATTTGAAATCTGTGATAGGAAATTTGGTAAATTTACTCTGCAAAATGACATTATAAGACATCACCTTATATTTGCGTTATTTTCAATAGTTTACTATTGATTGAGAATAATGTTTGACAATTGAATTGGAGCGCGGTAAAATTTCCGACCGATTGAAGAAAAAATCATGTAAATCTATCGTGGATTATTTGAGTTATTCGCGTACAAAACGTACGGTTTTTCGTGACGGTCGCAAAATTTTTGATTTTCATTTGACACCCCACCCTTGCCGTAAGACGTAGTCTACGTCAAAAAACCCTCCGTAAGAGCGACCTTCACGATATTCCGATTGTTCAGACGTCATCAAATCATTACAGGGTTCGGCAATTGAACTACTACATTGCTTCAATAGTCATTATTACGTTGCACACGAAACGACGACAACTCGTCACTTAATTTTCATTGTGGCTTGGCTGTCAAGAGCTATCCAAAAAAATAGATCTCGAACAGAAACGTAGTCCTGTTGTTGCTTTGTTCCGAGCTGCAAAACGACAAAAGAACACAGTTCGTGAGCTGTCCGATTTACGCGTGTGCAGAAGGTTTGTACACCGTACAGCAAAAGATACCTGGAGACCGGAAGTACCATAAAACGGTATGGTGGGGGACGTGGTGACGGTGGTGACGGTATGGTAGGGTACGTGGAGCTACTGTTGGGACATCTGCCATGATGAAGATCGTCCAGAGACGCATTAAGTGAAATCCACGACTTAGTGCCACTAAATTGGCGGTGGATCTCAACGTTTAGGATCCTGGAAGACAAACTTCGAACCAAACCCTACAAGATCCAGAAGTTTCAAAACCTTTCGGTGAGGCAGGAACAAGTACGGGTAAAAAGAGCGAAGGCACTGCTGAAGAGGGCTGTGGACGGAAGGTTGGAGAATATCGTGTTTACCGACGAGAAACTCTTCACCGTACAGCAGTTTTATGAATAAGGAGAACGACAGAGATTGGTTGCCAGAAAAATCACGAAATCGTGCCGACAGAATCACCCGTGATGAAGTGAAGATAAAAAAAGCACATCGGTAACTAGTTCTACACATACAAAATTTAAAAAACTAAAATTAACTAGTTCTACAGAACGTCATCGAGCCGTGGGTACTTCGTCATTTTGATTCAAGGGATTTCCAATAGGACTCGGGCTGGCTCAAAAAGAGAAGAGAACCCAAATCTTGATTGCGGAACATTTTCCATGGTTCAGTTCGAGTCTGGAGTGTCTTGGAGGAAGAAGACTGCTCTTAAAAAACATGAAGGTGTGGAAGCCCTGCAGCGACATCTGGCGGCAGCCTTGCAGAAACAACTACAAGAGCACCTGCGAGCCTCATATGATGTGTTTCTCGACGGTCTGCGGCGAATGGTTCAAGGGCTCAAGGGCGAAAAAGTGATTTGTTTTCAACTGAAGCTGAATAAACAAGATATTAAATGTGCTTGTTTTGATAATTTTATTTGTTTGTTTTTATGTAGCATTTCCATAGCTGGACCCTCTACTAAAGGGCGATACGGTCAAAATTTGGTCAATATCAACTTGACGTATTTCTTTCAATTTTGCATTTAAAAAACCTGAACACCCCTCATTTTGAAGGTGTGTGTGTGTAGAATGTTGCTCCTATTTTGATTTTGGAATTCACTCTTCAGTTGTCAAAATGCCGTCCAAGCAAGAAGAGCAGCGTATCAAAATTTTGCTCGCGCATCGCTAAAATCCGAGCTACTCGCACGCAAAGTTGGCAAAATCGCTAAAAGTTGCCAAATCAACCGTTACAAATGTAATTAAAGTGTTTGGGGAACGTTTGTCGACAGCCAGGAAGTCTGGATCGGGGGGAAATCGAAAACCGGAAGCCGCTGAGACGACAAAGAGAGTTGCCGGTAGTTTCAAGCGAAACCCTAACCTATCTCTCCGAGATGCCGCAAATAAGCTGGGTGTATCGTCTACAACCGTGCATCGAGCCAAAAACGAGCCGGACTATCGACTTACAAGAAGGTAGTGACTCCAAATCGCGATGATAAACAAAATACGACGGCCAAAGCGCGATCCCGGAGGCTGTACACGACGATGCTGACGAAGTTTGATTGCGTGGTAATGGGCGACGAAACCTACGTCAAAGCCGACTACAAGCAGCTTCCGGGACAGGAGTTTTATACGGCAAAAGGAAGGGAAAGGTAGCAGATATTTTCAAGCACACGAAACTGTCAAAGTTCGCAAAGAAATATCTGGTTTGGCAAGCCATCTGTACCTGTGGCTTGAAAAGCAGCATTTTCATAGCTTCCGGGACTGTCAACCAAGAAATTTACGTGAAAGAGTGTTTGAATAAACGTCTGCTGCCTTTCCTGAAGAAACACGGTTGTTCCGTACTGTTTTGGCCGGATTTGGCATCTTGCCATTACGGTAAAAAGGCCATGGAGTGGTACGCCGCCAACAACGTGCAGGTGGTTCCCAAGGACAAGAACCCTCCCAACACGCCAGAGCTCCGCCCAATTGAGAAATACTGGGCTATTGTCAAGCGGAACCTAAAGAAGACCAAAAAAAACTGCTAAGGACGAGCAGCAGTTCAAGGCAAACTGGCTTTCTGCGGCGAAGAAGGTGAACAAGGTGGCTGTACAAAATCTGATGGCAGGGGTCAAGCGTAAGGCCCGGCAATTCGGATTTGGAAAAGCGGAAGCCTAACTGAATATTTTTCCTGAATTTTATACTAATTGAACTTGAAAAAGAAATTTAATTTGATTTTTAAATAAACGATTTCACCGATTTTCCGATTCCACACGCGTTTTCCTTGACCAAATTTTGACCGTATCACCCTTTATGCGAACATGTGAATATCATTTCGTATCGACCGCTGAACTGGATGAGTTGTGCATTGTCTCATCACAGCAAATGATCACGACTAATTTTTTCCACCGCGTAATTTTTTTCGACCAATAAAATGCAGAGTAAAGGTGATAGTGTTCGATTGACCCGGAAACTCGTTGCATAAACCGAGTCTGTATCGCAACGTAGTGGAACATAAATCATCATCGCAAGAAATTTTCAATCTAAACCCACATAGTCACAAAACAGCAGCAGGTGAATGGACTGACGTGTTTGACGTTTTATGTTGAAATGTTGAGGTTATTGACGTCAGCAGCTAAGAATAATTGATAAAATCTTCGAGCCAAGTGCACATTATTGAGAAATTTGGACACGCAGTCTGTGATTCTGTATTTTCCCGTGAAAGAGAGATACAAAGATAGTTAAATAGTGAGGAAAGCCTTTCTGTCAATCATTACTGTTATATAAAACAGTATCTGCAACACAATTTTAACACAATTACTATTATTAACTATTGAAGGGATTTTTTGAACTTAACTTATTATTATGGTTTTTATGCTGACGTAAGAACTACACGGCACTAACAAAACGTGACAGGAGAGTTGCGTTTTTTTAGTGTTGGGATTTTTTACATTATTTTCCGGTTTTTCTGTGCATAGTTCTACGAATAAAACACTTGTATCTGTTCTCAAAAGGACCATGGATTATTTTTTTTTCAGCCTAAAGATAAACCTTTGAAAACTCTTGACATTATCTGGATCCATAACGACAAGTTTGACTGCGTGAAGAAGCGCCGAATTACGAAGTTAATTTATTGTAAAGGAATATTATATCTACATGTCCTTACGAGATGAGATGATTGCATTGTCTCTGATGTGACTCCGACTGTTGAGGATTCTAAACAAGCTTCCCAAGAAGCACACTACGATCATTATTAGTTGTAGTAACTTGATTAGGACTTAGCAAGTCATATTTATGTTATCTTAACTGAATGGCAACAAGTGTGCTACTAGGGTTGTTACTATACTGGATGTAAATCATTTATATTTAACATCGTTGCAAACGAGAAAAAGAGATTATTGTAAACGTTACTTATTCCATTTTTTGGCCTAAGACTACACATTATGAAAGACAAGCAGAACTTAAGTTTTTTTCATAGCATGACGCAATGAAAAAAGTGTTAACAAACAATGAAAAAGAATTGTAAAAATTCCATGCGATTCCAAATGACCAGTAACATCATGTTTAATTGAACATTACTGAGTGAAACGCAAAATATCAACTGATCTTGAGTTTAACCAATTCGTATTAAAAATAAAACAATGACAGTGTTCTGAAGAGTAGTTCAGCGTTAACTCCTTAAAAACTTATATAATATCTATGAACTCTTTAAAAATATCAATATGAGTTTTTGCTTGAAACCATTGATAAACGTTTTGATTTTCACAGGGAACGGTGAAAGTTGATCACCCCAATCAACCATTGTAAGTAGAATTTTTTGTCGTATTTTCTTTTAAAACAATGATGTTAGGGACAGCCTTATGTATAATTGCAACTAAAAGTCTAAAGATATTCTCCTCATCTAAAAAGATGTACGTGTTTACTTTATCACTGTGCCAATACAATCTTGAAGGGGAGGTTGGAACCGAGTTCAAACTTAAGCTGATGAAAATTGACTTGATGAACTTACTACCTCGATCAAAATGTTCCCGGAATTTATTAAGGAAATTAAAATTAAATTATTAAGGAGATTATAAAGCCGGTCCACGTTCTTGAGACACTTTTCTTTCAGTGTAGATTTTGAATTTTTTCACGGATCGCCAAAACATTTCACTTATATGACAGTTGAAACTCTCCACTTTATTTCGTGGTACAACATGTTTACATTCTTGTTACATTCAGTAAAATGGCGTCGAGTCAAGTGGAAGTGCGCACACGCATTTTGTACGATCGGCAGTATCGTGATTTGAGTTAGCAAATCAGTTGACCAGCGCTTGACTGTGGATCGGAAGGTTGGAAGTGGATCAAATCGAAAACTATGCTGCCGACAAATGGACAAGAAGGTGGTAGCCTTTATTGAGAAAAATCTCAATCTTTCTGTGTGGAATGTGGCTCGCAATGTTAGGAAGTCAAAATCATACGTACAAAACGTGAAGCAGAGGCAAGGACTGAAAGCGTACAAAGTGAAAAAGGTGTCCAACCGTGATGACAAGCAATATTCCACTGCAAAAAGTCGTGCTAAGGAGCTTTACATCTACTTTTTGCAAACATTTTCTTATATCATAATGGGCAACGAAACATACGTACTCGAAGACTTTTCACAGCATCCGGGTCTGGCTTTTTATACCGCAATGCAAAGGAACGCCGTTTTTTAGCATTTTCGGTTAAAGAAGGTATCCAAATTCCCTAAGAAGTATTTGATTTGGCAGGCCATATGTAGTTGTGGTCGAAAATCTGAAAGTTTTGTCTCTACCGACACTATCAATAAGGATGTATTCGTGAAAGAATGTCTGCAAAAACGGTAGCTACCGTTGATCAGAAGCCACGGCTCTCCAGCTCTGTTTTGCCCTAATTTGTCCTCTTGTCACTATGCGAAACCCGTCCTGGAATGGTATACACAGATAATAAGAAACATTGAATTTTCTGTGTTGTCTAATGCACATAAGGGAAGGTCCATTAATTATGTCAAGCAGTAAGGGGGAGGGGGGGGGGGGGGTTGGGAAAACGTGACGATCCATACAAAAAAATTTGAAGGTCCATACAAAAAAAGTGCCAAGGGTGGGGGGTTATAAAAAGTCACTTTTTGCGTGACATAATTAATAGACGTACCCTAAAGGGAATGCTAGATTTGACAAAAATTACTGGGATGTTTCGTGTAAATTAAAACTGGATATCGCCAAAATCGCGTCTCTTGTATGAAAGATTTCTATCAATGTTGTATGGCATACGAAAGATTGCAAACAATATCGTTGTTTACGCTTTTCGGGAAATTTCATACGCCTGTTAATATTATTTTTTTATTCTGTGTAAGGCACAAGATGTCAAATACGTGCCAAAAACATAAAATTCACCAAACTGTCTAGAACTTCACCCAAAAAAAGAAGTACTTTGCTCTTGTTAAGCGGAAACTCTTCGGAACTAAGAAGAAAGCAAATGTTACCGATGATTTCAAGAGAATACGGAGAACCGTCACGGCGGGCGTTCCTGAGGATACCTACGGAACCTGAAGGCGGGTGTACCACAGAATGTTGAAGAATTTTACAGAAAGAAGGATTAATTGGGGATTTTTTATCATTATCATACAGGTTTGGGCCGAAGGATGTCATACTGTTACGGAAATTTATCCACGCGTAGGGATTCTGGATTTATGAACAAAGTTTTCGGATTTCTCCGAACATTACTACGAACTACGAAAAATCATAACTCAAGAACCATTCATCGTAAACAACTTTTTTTTAAACTATAACGAAAGTTTCTCAAGAATTCGGAATAAATAAATAAATAAATATAATCTTTAAAAAAAATTCCTTTCACAGTGAACGAAAATTGCTTGAAAAAGCCGGAAAAACAATATTCTGAATCATGGAAAAATTAGGAAAAAACATTTCCTAGTTCATCTATACCTATACAATGAATTTCTGTCTGGCTGAACCTTATAGACTCGGACACTACTGAACCAATCGGCGTGAAATTTTGTATGGAGGAGTTTTTGGGACCGGGGAAGGTTCTCAAGATACTAAAAGAGCCATCCCTTAAATGAAACACATATTTCTGAATAACTCGAGAACTAATCAAGTAAATGGAACCAAATTTGGCAAGTAGAGGTTTTTGAAGGCAAAAAATGTTTCTATGATGGTTTGAGAACCCTCCGCTGTCTATAAGAGGGGGGCTCTCATACAAATGAAACACAAATTTCTGCATAACTCGAGAACTAATCCGAAACCAAGTTTGACAGGTAGAGGTTTTTGAAGAAGAAAAATACTTCCGCCCTCCGCCTTCTGGAAGGGGAGACTCCCATACAAATGAAACACAATTTTTAGCATAACTCGACAGCCAATGAAACAAATGAGACCAAATTTGGCATGTTGAGGTTTTTGGAGGCAATAAATGTTTATATTGCAGTTCAAGACCCCACCCCCTTTTGAAGGGGTGGAGGGAGCTTCTATACAAATAAAACAAATTTCTGCATAACTCAAGAACAAATCCAGCAAATGAAACTACATTTGGCATATGGGTTTTTTGAAGGAAGGATTTAAATATATATAAAATTGAATTTCTGTTTCTCTGTCTGTCTAACCTTTAATGACTCGGTAAGTTCTGAACCGATCACCGTGCAAATTTGTATGCAGGGGTTTTTGGGGCTGAGGAAGCTTTTACAAATCTTTTATACAAATGAGACACAATTTTCTGCATAACACGTGAGCTTATCAAGCAAATGGAACCAAATTTGGCAGGTGGGGGGTTTTGAAGGCAATGATTGTATGGTGGTTTGAGAAACCTCCCCCTTCTGGAGGGGACGGTTCCCATATAAATGAAACACAAATTTCTATCAAACATGAGAATTAGTAGGGTTACTAAAACACAAAACGTATAATCCTCGGGTAAGAAGCATCTTCTGATAGAAGTTTGAACCCCTGCTTAGTCAATAAAAAACTCATTCCAAAAAACAGCCATAAACGTGCCAGTTCTATTAATTTTTTATTCTTTTAGTTGCAAGCGTAGCAGCGCTCTCACCGGGTTCAGCTAAAAACAAACATTATTTTCAAATTCAATCTTTGTTAACTTCGTTAACTTCGTTTGACATATCTCAAATAAGCATGTTATGTTCATGTGTTTCAGCAATTGTTTTCACTTCTGAATTACTTAATTAATAACCTATTTGTTATTATGATGCTAGAAACTATAAGACATTATCATGTTGAAAGCATGTTATTCAAAGTATCTTGAGATCGTATTATTAGTTCTGAATCTGTTTCTAAAAACTTTTTTATGAATTAAACATGTTTCAAAGAGATAGATTTATTGCGCTGTTTTGCTCATATAAAATACCGAGAATAAGTTAAGTGTACTGGAAAAATACATGAGATCATGTCTTAGAGATGAATTTATGATCATTACATAACAAGTTTGTTGCTTTAGTAATATACCTACTTGATCAAAAAGTTCCCGAAATTTATTCAGGAAATTAAAAATAACGAGATTATACATAAAAATGGATATTGTCCCATTCCGACTGCAAAGCACTTATGTAAGCGCTTGACTTACGTAACTTTTACAAATGTCAACTTATCAAGCTCAAAATTTCATAAAATATTAATGGCAAATGTTGAAACTTAAAGAATACAGAAAACTCCAATCGTATGACTGAGAGCGCCACTCATACTCATTGCGTGTTTGTAAATATTTGCAAATAAGGGAGTAGAAAATCCTGACACTTAAATTAATACAACTTTGTTTGTACAGTAACTAGGAAATACCTTACACCTTCAAAATGTGCGTTATTTTATGTCGCAAAAGTCAATCTAACAAAGTTTTCAGATTCAAATTGAAATTAAAAAAAAAAAAAGCAAGAAGACTGTTCTTTTTTTAGTCCCACCCTAAGGAAAAATAGAAAAACTCTCAAGTAATTCATGATTAGGGCCTAAGAGCCAATCGTAAACAACGGCTTTAAACGTAGATCTTTCACGAATCACAGGACTTCTTCGTTATCTACACCACGCTGTAAAACAAACATCCCTAGTAGCACTCTTGTTGCCATTCGGTTGAGATAACATAAATATGACTTGCTAAGTCATAGTCAAGTTATTACAACTAATTATGATCGTAGTGTACTACTTGGGATTCCTCTACGAGATACTGGTTTCAATTCGTGAGAGTTTTTTGAGATTCGAGAGAAATCGACGTTTAAAGTTATTGTTTACAGTCAAAGATGGTAAATGATTAGATATTATTTTCTAGAATAATTGAGAGGATATACTCTTTTTATATGAATTGCAACGATCATACGTTTACATAGCACGGATCATAGTGTGCGTGCACTTTTTTGACAGTCGAGATGTTGAGGGTTTATTTTGATTGTTTTGAATCAAAGGTGAAGAGTTTTCAAGTGTCCCATCAATAGATATGGGCTTGAAATCATTTAACCACCAAAAACCGAAATCTCATAAGAGCAGCTGCTATGGAAACACATTTCAAGTAGCAACGAAACGAGTCGACGCTCGAGGGGAAATGGCAATTTTGTGCAATAAACTTTGCTTTTCGCTGTGCGTGTTTTGGCATGAATATGTGTGTGTTTGTTTTGTCTATCAATGCGGGTCAACGTTATCTCGTAAGCGATGAGAATGGCGCACAGGACTGAAGCGACTGTCATCCACGAACAACAATCGTGAAGCCGAAAATTTGGTGCTGCGTGTGGTGCTAATTTGACAGCTCGGTTTTCTTGAAGGCTGTAGGCAGCAAACACAATATACGCGGTGGAAGTTGGCGTAATTTTCGTTAATTTGATTCGAGAATAAAGTCTTCCGTGTTGTAATTAGTGCAGTGATTATCACAACGATAGTATTTTTTCATTGTTTATCAGCCAGCTATAATAATGTTTTATCTACATTACTGATACTTGAAGGTTGATAGAAGAAATATTATAAGGAATTATAATCCACTGTGAACCGAGCTTAAAATGTTCAAATCGTCACTAGCGCCACACCAAAAGTAGCAGGCTTCAAGAACTAACGCCTGCTTCAGTCCTCTGGAATGGCGCTGCTATCTGCCTCTAAAATTTAGAAAGAGTGAAGGGGGTCTGCTTTGTGGCACTTATCACGAGTTACTCGAAAACTGAATATGAAACAATATGTAGATGAGATAGAAGTAGGGTTTCTTTGCTGAAGAAACTTGACTTCTATCTCATCAAATTAAATTATCTTTCATAAAATTATATTGTCTTCAATTCTGTAGGTGCAAAACTTCCTCTAAATCATAAGATTGAAAAGTTTGAATTTTTATTATGAACATAAAATGATCACCTATGGACTAGGGTATAGATCTTATTATTTCAGATCAAATCTTCCGAAGACATCATGTGTCTAAAGTACATTGTTTTCGAGTTATCGAAGTTTGTCTCGAAATTTGGCCAACAAATTTATAAGGCAACAATTTGACCAGACTCAATTAATTGCCCCTTACAAACAATTTTGTGTCATAATTCTTAATTCATCGAATTTGCCATTATATCATAGACTTGCTCTGCAAAGTCTATATGAACATATAATTTACCACATCCAAAAAACCAACGCAAAACTCTCACAACACAATAAACCCATAAAGGCACACTTTCTCCACCCTCACCGAATGCCTAACCAAAGAAACAGGCATAGAAAATAAATAAATTGAACGAAAAACTGCCGAGCAGAAGAAAAAAACCCAAAGAATCGGAAAAGAAGCGAAAAAGTTCAACAGTAACCGATGTAAAATCGTGCTCCTTATCGCTAAAAGCTAATCCACTAACTGAAGGCCTTTTCCCTTCTTTGCCGGATAAGAACGGCCCAAAGTGATGTCGCAAAGTACAACTTTCTCCTATTCGTCTCGGCCCGCCATTTTTTTTCTCTGCTAGAAAATAACTTTTGAAGTAACTTTGGGGCTTTGCTAACCTCTTCAGCGTGCGACAGCACACTTCTCCACAATGAGAAGCCCTCACTCTTGAAAAAATAAATCGCGAAAGAAACAACATCAACAAGCACCCAACAAATGTGGGCGCCGGGGAAAAGAGTTTTATTCGATCTCATAAATAATGGCAGCCAAAAAACGAATCAAACCAGAAAAAAAATATACCATCAAGCGCAACGACAGGCAATGTGCTGCAGTGAAAATATAATCCCGAAAATTCGTCTACGCTGCCAACGACCTGATGATGCCTGGTGCACACAACATATTTATAAAGCATTTCGAGTTTAACATTATTATTTCGTCGTCTGGTTTGTTGGTTCAGTTTTTTTTTCTATAATGCAAGCGTTTCCCATATTTGGCAGAGCTTGCCAATTACGAGGTTTTGTCGATTGAGGATTTACCTTTGATAGATTACTGAGCATTCGTTTGAATACACTGATGAAAGCAGAATTGGGGAACTGAAAAATAGAATCCATTGATGGTTATTTTAAGTGAAGGAAGATTTAAATTTAGAAGAAGTTAACTAGACTATTTGGGAACTATGAGAATTATAAACGAAAATGATTTAAACGCAGGACTACTCAGACAGACCAAAACAACGAAGGGTGGTATAAAAACTGTCTTCGAAATGATCACACCCGATAAAGCAGTGTCTCGATAAGGCAATCAAACATATGGAAATTAAATTATAGAATAACTGAGAAGTAAGGCACACAAAATCTATGTGGCATTTAGTCAAATTTGCAAAAAAAAAAAGCCGAACTTAGTAAGCCATGGGTGGCCCTTGAGTTGTCAACATGACTTTTGCCGGTAATTTTATCATTTTATTGTGCCGATGCAGCTGCTTGGAGGAAAGAAACCAAAAAAGATCCTTGAACTTTCAGCACTCCTGTTTCGATACTTTGAGTGAGGAATTCCTTCGTGAGTGGAACGATCCGAGTTCGTGCAGTTTAAAGGGTGTACGGAATCAAATTGCGACACACACAAATATTCGGCAAAATTCGCCCGTTCAACCAATCATCTTCAAACCTTCAGTTAATCATTTATTTTTACAGGCTCAACCGAATCAACTTTACAGAGCCAAGTTTACATATTTTTATACATCATTTATCTTAAAAATAAAGTTAGGGGGATAGAACTGATTACTTGCGGCCGTCTCGAGGCTAATAGGAATTACAATTTAACGGATGGAAAGATGGGTGGGAATTTAAAGTATGGTTTACATAGCACATTAATTTTAAATTCTTAATTTTCTATATACTTATAACTATACCATTTATGGTTTTCTTTTAACTTGAACATTTTTTTGAAAAAGAAAAAAACACACATACACCGATAAAAAAAACTTATAGTAAACATACAGGTTAAACTAACTACAATCTAATGCTAATGTTAGCTTAGCTTAGCTTAGCTTGACTGACTGCACGTATCGATGGTTGCTACTCCGTGATTGATCAGAATCAGTGAAATTGCACAATGAATCAACTGAATGGGGCTGGGAGTAGCCGACCATTCTCACTGTACACGTTTCAGTGACTCAATTTCTTTAATAATCAATAACGGCGCCGGCCACGTCCTTGCAATCAGTTGGGAATAGGGAAGGAAAGTTAGTGTGACCTTTGCTGATTAGGGACCGTGTTTACCTCTGCATCCCCACAAAGGTCACAGGAAGGAGGTTTTTCTATGTTAGTAGGGTAGGGCTCGATGGATCAGGAGACCTTGATAAGTGATGTGATCATATATATATTATGCATTTTAAAATTCAGTGAACATTCACACAAACATACACATGTATACATACACAAACATACACATACACTCAGTACCAAAAAAAAAGCCGAGCAAAACCCTGCTCCCAAAAACCACGTTGTTCAACCCCCTGTCTCTCCGTCAACCATCAATACTTCCAAATGAAAATCTGACAATTTAATAACTAATGTATAGACCATATGCGATCAAAACCTCATACCGACAAAACCCTACAAACCCGAAGCTATCACAACATATGCGAAAAAAGCCATCCCTGGACACAGCAACCCCAAAAATCCGCACACCTGTGAAGGACCCAGGCAGCACACTAAAAACCCCTCCACAGCCTACAAAAATACAGAAAACAATGTGGACAAAACCTGAACTACCTTCACAAAGTGGTCCGGACCACAGCTGGCGTCAAAGTTGACACACCAACACGATCACCTCCCCCCCTCACCCGATACTGACCCCGCCGAAACATCGGTGCAAAAAAAAAAGCCGAGGTGAATTCATCTTATTAATACACATGATTTGTTACCCGTGAAATATCCCAAACAACTAGTGTAACCCACGAAGAACTTTGAAAATATGGCATTCAGTATGAATTGGTTAGTGAAAACTACGTATACAGTGTTATACAGTATTATTAATAAAATTCACCTCGGCTTCCTCCCCGCACCGACACCTCAGCAAGGTCAGCATCGGGTGAAAAAAGGAAATGCCCACTTTGGTACGTCAACCCCGACGCAGCTGCAGTCCAAACCACCATATGGAAACAGCTCAAATCCCGCCCACACAATTCTCCGTACCCCTACAAGCCCCGAAGAAACCTCCAATATGCCACCCAAACCCCTCACAGAAACACGGACCCCTGAAATCTCCACGTCCAAAAATGACTCCTCTCACACATGCCACGACAACCCCAAATCTATAAACCCTATCAACATGAAACCCTGATCACACCAGGTTCACACGTTTTGCATAATGCTGTCAAACCCTCACCCAAAAACACCGACAATTGACAAAGTTACAGGAGGCTGAACATGGAGTCTTCCGCCAACAAAACCCCGCTCGGCCTCTCCCATGCCACTGAGTGTACATACACATACATATACATACATATCGAAACAAAACATATTGGAATGGGACACAAAAGGAGAAAATGGAAAGAGCGCACCCGGGTTTCCAGAACATTCCATTGCTGTGGTTGTAACATCGAGCAACCAGAGCAGGTCCGCGTACCCTCCAGATAACATTCTGTTCTTAAGGAGATGGTCGACCATGAACGCTCCACGACCATTAACCAAACATCTCCGAGTGACGCGGGTGAACTCGAGCTCCTCCTGTCGCCGCAAGGCTGTATGTTCGCGGTTCCGTCTGCACCGGGGACACTTTGTTTTTACACCAGTCGAAAGCCTCGTGTTGGACCGCAATCAACTCTTTAGTGACCGAATCATTATCAACACTACACAATAATTTCCACTAAATATCTAATTTTCTCGAAAATTTGCAGATAAAAAAAGCAGCGAAGCACAAACACGTCAGTCCCGGAGCGCGACCTACTTCGATCTAACTACAATCTAATGCTAATGTTAGTCAAAAACAGATAAATGAATTTCATGTACTCCAAATCACACACAGCCAAAACATCTCGAATTGGCACATTGGGTTGTCTACCTCGAGCCCGAAGGGAATCATAAAGCTCAGATCTGACTTCACGATGCTCAGCACAAGACCAAACAATGTGATCCTGGTAGCCTTGTCCACACTCACAGAGATTGCTGTCGCTCAGCCTAAAAATAAAACATGTTATTAATATTTTCTCATATTTGTTTTGTTCAATTTCAATTCCATGTCCAAATGCACGAACCTTCTTCTTTACACTACGCATAAGGTCCTGTACAACATTGGGACCAACTTTTTTTGCGTGGCAATCCAATTTTTTCTTCATATCTTCCTCCGATTTCACCTCCTTATGATGCTTTCGAAGTGCCTTCATGATGGCCCAGTACTTTTCAATTGGCCGCAGCTCCGGTGCCTTCAGAGGGTTGAGCTGCTTCGGCACGAAATTGACCTCCTTAGACTTTTAGCACTTTAAAAACTCTTTCGAGAAATGGCACGAGGCTAAATCCGGCCAAAAAATCGTAGGACCATAGTGTGACCTCAGAAGAGGAAGTAGACCGTTCCAGTTTTTACACGAGCGAATTGTTTGCCAAATAATATATTTTTGTCGAACTTTTTTTCTTCCGTTTTTTTGTCGGCCTATTTCCTCACATGGTGACAATCACCGAAAACAGGAAGACGACTCCACCACCTGGACCCTACCTGTCAACGCATGAATACTAGCCGGGACCAACGGCTTTACTTCCCTTCCGAAGGAAGACGACACCAGATTTTTACGCCTCAGAAAAACCACCGACGTCGATTGGGATTGAACCCAGGCCCACTGGGGTGCCAAGTAGCAGTCACGCTTACCACTACACCACCGACGCCGGCTGGCAAACTTTTACATCTTCTGCTTTCTAACGTCCTCAGGGACATCGAATTTATTATGAGCAGTGAAAAACTGGAGCTCCGGAAGCTGCCAGAAGTCTGCTTTTACATACGTCTCATCATCCATAACGAGGCAATGTGGTTTCGTCAACATCTGGGTGTAGAGCTTCCGTACACGTGTTTTACCTACCGTATTCTACCATTCATCGCGATTAGGCGTCTTTTGGACTTTGTACATATGTAGTCCTCATGCGTGAGCTTTGTGGCCTCCCGTGGTTTAGTAGTTTGAAGTACCTTCTTCCCTAGTAAATGTAGTATACAGAGTTTGTGTGAAGGTAATGTTAAGATGCTTTGTAGGTTTTAAAAGTAATAACTTACCTTTCAATTTGGTAAAATGATTATTCGATTTGAGTATAATCAACTTAGCGTGAAACTTGTAGTATGCTTTGCGAAATCCTCTTCACTTCGTAAGAATAAATAAAACCAACGCAACGCATTGACATGGGATGTCGTTGGCTATAAAAACCAGCTAGCTGTGCTGATTCAGTTCATTCTTGTAACGAACTTTGACAGCAACGGACCAGTAGCAGCAGCAACAGTGAAGCAACATTATCGAAGCTGAAAACTTCGGTCAGGTCACGACAGTAAAGACATCCACAAAGCCACTTGGAGATCACCTGACCAACGAACAGAGAATCAAATCGACCACAGTGCAGATATAGACTCGGACCACTACCTAGTTGCAGTATGTATGCGCTCAAAGTTCTCGACGGTGCACAACACGCGTCGAATTCGGACGCCACGACCTAACATTGAGCTGCTATGAGAAACCGGAGTTGCCCAAGAATACGCGCAACAGCTAGAAGCAGCCCTACCAACGGAAGAGCAGGTTGGTGCAGCTACTCTTGAGGATAGCTGGAGAGATATTCGAACCGCCATTGGGAGCACTGCAATAGTGACACTAGGTACTTCTGCATCGAATCGAAAAAATGACTGGTTTGATGGCTAATGCAAGCAGAGGAGAAGGATGCAGCATGGGCGAGAATGCTGCAACACCGTACGAGAGCAAATGTGAAACAGTATAGACAGGCACGGAACAGACAAAATTCTATTCTTCGAAGGAAAAAACGCCAGAGGGAAGATCGAGACCGCGAAGAAATGGAAGCACTGTACCGTGCTAACGACACACGCAAATTCTATGAGAGGTTGAACAGCTCGCGCAAAGGCTACGTACCACAAGCTGATACGTGCAGAGACCTGGATGTCAACCTTCTCACAGGAGAGTGTGAGGTGATTGAAAGGTGGAAGCAGTACTTCGACGAGCACCTGAACGGTAATGTTACAGCGAACGAAAGTGGCTCGGTAATAAATCTAGGAACACGCGCAGAAGATGACAGGACCCCGACCCCAACCCTTCAGGAAGTTGAGGAGGAAATTGGTCGGTTGAAAAACAACAAAGCCGCTGGTGTTGACCAACTCCCAAGCGAGCTATTGAAATACGGTGGTGAAGCACTGGCCAGAGCGCTGCACTGGGTAATTATCAAGATTTGTGAGGAGGAATGTTTACCGGAGGATTGGATGGAGGGAATAGTGTATCCCACAGCGACAAGCTGGATTGCTTCAATTATCGTGCGATCACGCTACTGAGCGCTGCCTACAAGTTGCTCTCCCAAATATTATGCCGCCGCCTGTCATCAATTGCAAAGGAGTTCGTGGGGCAATACCAAGCGGGATTCATGGGTGCCCGCGCTACTACGGACCAGATTTTCGCGATTCGGCAAGTGCTGCAGAAATGTCGCGAATACAACGTGCCCACACATCATCTTTTCATCGATTTCAAATCAGCGTATGATACAATCGATCGAGACCAGCTATGGCAAATCATGCAGGAATAAACTGACGCTGTTGATCAAAGCAACGATGGATCGAGTGATGTGTGTCGTCCGAGTATCAGGGGCGCTCTCGAGTCCTTTCGAATCTCGGAGAGGGTTACGGCAAGGTGATGAATTGTCGTGTTTGTTGTTTAACATTGCACTGGAGGGTGTGATTCGAAGAGCTGGGACAAGAGTTGCACGATCTTCAGGAAGTCTGTCCAACTATTTGGCTTCGCTGGCGAATTCGTGTATCTGGGCTCGTTGGTGATCGCAGATAATGACACCATCACTGAAATACAAAGGCGCATTATGGCTGACAATCGCGCCTACTTTGGACTCCGAAGGACCCTAAAATCGAACAAAGTTCGCCGAACCACAACGTTGACCATCTAGAAGTCATTAATTAGACCGGTAGTTCTCTACATCCACGAAACATGGACATTGCTAGTGGAGGACCAACACGCCCTTGAAGTCTTTGAACGGAAGGTGCTGCGTACGATCTACGGTGGAGTGCAGATGGAAGACGGAACGTGGACGAGGCGAATGAACCACGAATTGCACCAGTTGCTGGGAGAACCTCCCATCGTACACATCGCAAAAGTCGGTCGACTACGATGGGCTAGGCTTGTCGTAAGAATGTCGGACGACAGCCCTGTGAAAATGGTTCTCGAAAACGAACCGACAGGTACAAAAAGAAGAGGCGCGCAACGAGCAAGGTGGATCGATCAAGTAAAAGGCGACCTGTGGACCCTCCACCGACAGCGAGGCTGGCGAGTGACAGCCATGGACCGAATAGAATGGAGACAACTTCTGTGTACAGCAGAGGCCACGCCGGCCTTAGTCTGATTGGTAAAGGTAAGTAACATATTTAGTCCTTCACGTTTTTTCGCATCTTGCATAAAAGTGTTGGTTAGATTATCGTTTCTTCGCCACATCTAAAACTGAACTAATGGTATTCTGTCCGATCGATGATCAAACATTCGTGATACCGATTTAAAACACGAGACACAGTAGAATGTACTATTCCCAGCTTCCTGCTGATGGCACGATGGGAAAGATTCGGATTTTCAAGGTGCGTGCGCAAAATTTATTTCTCCATATTCTCAACGATTGCACGTCTGCTAGTGAAACATACACAGCGTAAACAAATACACATTGAACTAATTCCACCCAAAATTTCAATAGTAAATACCCAACGGGTAAAAAGTTACAGCCATTTAAAAGCGATGTAATTTGATTCCGTACGACCTTTATAGCTCTTGGAACGTCAGCTATAGGATCTTTCCCAGGTTTCTGGATGGGGATAGCTTTGGCTGACTTCCAACACGAGGGGAAGTAGCCAGATCGGAGGCATTGGTTGAAAACCACCACCAAATGGTTATAGAACTGGGGGCTCAATTGCTTTGGCTCCAAGTTCATGATGTTATCGAAACCTTGGGCGTTTCTGTTCTTTGAGCCTTTGATACAAGCAACAATTCGTCAGCTAAGATCTCCAGCTCTTCTGTGAAGTTGTTGGGGCTTAAATGGATGTTAGTAATAAGCGCGCTAACGGCAGCTTCATGTGGACTGACGATGATTTGTCCGAGATTGTGGGAGCTGACGAAGTGTTGACTCATGACAGCAGCCTTTTCTGCAGGAGTTATCAAGCGATCCTTAGAGCCATTGCTCTCTTGTGGGATCAACGGTGGAATGGGTCTTGGCTTTGTTTTTAAAATTTTTGTCAACTTCCAGAACGGCTTTGCACAATCTGGGAGAGAGCGGATCTTGTCGGCAAAATTGTTTTTCTTAAGTTCCACCATTCTGGTCTTCATAATTTGACAGTGACTTTCACTGGTTCATTGCCTTCGGATGGCGTTTCGTAATTGTATTAAATCTTTAGTGGGTCTATCAATGGGTACAGAGTTGCTCACCTGATTTATCACCGGTACACGTTACTCCCGGGCCTGGGAGATCGCTTGCTCGATTTTCTGTAGCCGCCGATCGATGTTATCAGTTGACTCGAGGTGCACGTTGAAATCGACGATGTCGTCGACATGTTGCTGGAACCTCTCCCATCTTGCACAATGGTAGTTCATTCTGGTGATCCGATGCCGGTTGACCGAGAACCCAGCTTCGGCCACCACTGGATAGTGGTCTGAGCTAAGCTCTGGGTGTACTGCTGGCTGGGCGATTTTGTTCCCCATGTTGGTGAGGAAGATGTCGATTGTCGAATGGACCTCGGATCTGCTCCACCGGGTGGGAGTACCCGGGTCCAGGGCGGTGTAATGGCCCTCTTCCAGGTCTTCCTGCAGAATTATTCCGTTCCGGTTGCGCCGGGTGCTCCCCCAGGTTTCGTGTTTCGCAGTAAGCTCACAGGCGATGATGAACTGTCCCTGCCTCCGAGTTAGCTTGCGAATGTCGTTCCGTAGGACCGTTGTTGTTCCGTTAGCGGTGCTGGCTAGCTTAGGGCAACAGGCCGCGATGATGGTGATAGAGCCGACGGCAGTTTCGACCTCGACTCCGATGGCTTCGATAGACTGCAGCTGAAAGCTCGGGAGCAGATGGCAGTTGATGCTGTAGCGCAGGGTGATCGCAACTCCTCCTCCACAAGAACCTCTACGGTATCCTGGGATGAAAATGCTAAGTTCCGACTTGAAATGTGTCTCGGTGATGATGGCGATGTCGATGGCCTTCCTGTTAAGGAAGTCACCGAGGTCAATTATTTTGTTCCGGATAGAACAAGCATTCCAATTGAGTATGCTGATAATGCAATTATGGTCCATATTTGAAAATAAATTTCATTATCCCGGATGTGGCGGTTTTGAGCTGTTCCTCCTTCGAGCGGCAGGAACATAGTTGACGGTAGAGCTCTTGGACGAACTCGACCATTTGCTCCGTGACATAGAGCTGTTCATCGATGGCTGGTTGCGTGGAAGAACTACAACTCGGATTGCACCAGCCTGGAGGAGGAGCCGGCATGAGAGTGGCGGAGGCTGCCTCGAATCGTTGCTGAACGGATGCTGGCCGGCGGTTTTTGGGCCACCTTCAGTGGCTTGTTTCCGGGTGCGTCTCGAGTGTAGAACTCGTGTTGCTTGGTGACTAGCACGGTAGTCAGCCTCCATCGAGCACTTTATGTTTGTGTCCGTACAACACAGCTTGTATAGCGTATTAACTTTAATCGCTGCAAGCTCCGACCTTAGTGCAGCGATGTCACTTGACGTGGTGAACAGCGGTGGGATCTTCACCTTTTCCGGTATCTCCTGTACCGGGAGCGCAGCAAACTGATTGCTCGCTGGTAGTCGGGCGTTGAGTTTCGATGGTCCAGTGTCGTCATGCCATAGCCGCTTGTAGCTGCTCGGTTTCGGCATGGCCTCAGGAGCTGATGCCATGGCAACAGGTCGAGCGAAAAAACTAGCACAACTTTGCAGCGCTTCTTTTTGGCTTGCTATCGCAAATAAATTAGCAAGCGCAGGCGATAGTTTACGAACCGGACGCGCAATCGCGAAAAATCGAACGAGGGGGAAAAACGGGAACAGCAAACTTCGTACCATTAGAGCGAAAAACACGACCGAACGTTGAATGAGACCTTCCTTGCTTACATTTGAAATCTGTGATAGGAAAGCACTGTGTATTTAGTAAATTTAGCCTGTAAAACAAAATTATAAGACATCGCCTTTCATTTTCGTTATTTTCAAAAGTTCAAAATTGTTAACGGATATTTTTTTTTTCATAACTTAATTGATTTCCAACCGATCGATGTGAACATCTTGAAAATCTATTGAGCATTTATTAAGTTATAAGCACCTTATTTATAACGATATTTCGTGACGGTCGATTATTTTGAGATTTTCAATTTACATCCTACCCAGGTAACCAATAAGCATTAAATAGAGCCCGTAAGTAGCCCTATATGCGTCTTAACGGCAAGCGATATAATGCATATGAGCATTATATTCACCTTAAATGCTATTCAAAACCAGATTTCGGCCCGCTATACGGCCAATTTAATGCAGGACCCCACCAAAAGAAGACGTCTATGTCGACAATATGTCATTCATTCATTGGTAGCATGAATTGGTAACGTTTGAAAATGACAGTTGGATGACAGCAGTTGAAATGTTGTTCTACTGCTGGGGAGTTTAGCTTTTAGAATGCTGATTAAATGCTTGATTGAGAATGCGAAGGAAAAAGAAGTACATTTTCAATTTTAGATTTTATTCATTTTCCTGTTTTGCCTCTTATATTTTTTTTCCTTTCATGTACTGATGATGAACTTTGCTTTCTGTTTAGACCCCCTATTTTTTTTATGAAAGAGGAAACTCAAATTCGCAGCAGTTTTTACATTTCCTAGGACGGGATTCGAACTCGCTGCTTCGTTATCGACGTGTTTTTATACCGCGTCTTTATCCTCTAAGCTATATGGAACGTTTGGGAACGGTTTTAATATTTGCCCAATATAAACTTCAATGTTCCCAGGTAACCAATAAGCATTGAAATAGGCACTAGTTCTGCATCATACTTGCATTTAAGATTCTTCTTGCTGTACATTAGCTGTCTGACCTAAATATATTTGCTTTGACGATAGTTTTGTTCACGTGTAGTTTCTAGAATACAGCTCTTTTCGTTTAGTTAAAATTTATACTGTAATTTATTTTTTCATGATCAAAATGATCTAGCTTATTTTTACAAGATATCAAGTAATCAGTTAATTTAACAAGACCTCAGCAACTTTTGCAGATTTTCTTCTCGTATGGTTATAAGTTGGGTACAATAATAAATGTCCCTAGGTATTATAAGAAATTAGTAAACTTTACGAATAAAATATTCCTTAGGGAAGGTCCTTTAATTATGTCACGCAATAAGGGGGGAGGGTTTGTTTTGGGAAACGTGACGATCCATACAAACAAATTTGAAGGTCCATACAAAAAATGTAACAAGAAGGGTGGGGGGGGGGTGGTTATAAAAAGTAATTTATTGCGTGACGTAAGTAATGGACGTTTTATTATGCTCAACAGCAGTACAAATTTTCTTTCTTTTCAGCAATAAAAACACGAAAAAAATTTGTTCAAGTTAGTTCTCAAGCAATAAAATATTTGATTACAATAGCAATACTTTTCATTGAGTAGTATTGTGATCTCTTGGCTTCATTTGACTGCTTGTGACAGCTCGAATCTGGCTCTACTTGGCAATCACATTTTTTGAGTCTGCTTCTCCCTCCCAGGTCGCACCCTCCTTCGAAGCTGTCAACTCACCAGTTGAATACCAAACCAAAACTACGATGGATGCTGTAAAAATTATCCTCGAAATTATTGAACCCAAAAATACAATGTCTTGAAAAGGCAAGTTTTGTTAATCAAACATGTTGAAAATTAAAAAAAGAATAACTGAGAAGCATGGCACACACAATCGATGTGGCATTTAATAAAATTTGCAAAAAAAAACGATAACCGACTCGCAACTAAGCAAGCTATGGGTGGCGCTTGAGTTGTCGTCATGACTTTTGCCGGTAATTTTACCATTTTTATAGAATTTTGCAATATGACGTCACTAGTGAACGTGTGGTTCATCCTGATGAATGGAATTCAGTTTTGACAGGTATTCGTGGTTTGTTTGTTTTCGAATTCAAACAGATGAAATAAACAAACCACGCACCTGTCAAAAGAAATTCATCTGATTCATTTTGCTAGGTTATGTTAGGTTGGTGTAAAACTCAATTGTGCCGATGTTTAACAACACGATACAAAGATGCAATTAAGTATTGTTGTTTATTTACGCAAACATTACTAGTGAGGTTTACAAACATTGAACTACAAAGTGCCGCTTTTGGTTTTACTTTTTCATTACCTAGCTTAAAACTCCAAGTCCGCACATTAGACTGTTCAGTTGGTCATCATGCAGTTGGCATATGTTGTGGCAGTCATTCTGGTTACATATTGCTTCTTTTTGCAACTCGGTACATACGTCACTTTAAGTCACTCTACTGTCATCCATCTGTATTGGACATAATTATCTACTCCGCAGCAGCAGTCCCGGTGCCTGGTCCACAGTTCACGGAGGAAGAAGTATGTGGCTCAATGGACGCTCCACAGCGCTGTTTGTGCGACACTAAAGATGGAAACGAAGATTGTGAATACTTCATATGAATAGTGATTCCAACGAGGAAATAAATTCCGTCCCAAATGGATTGATGAATCATTGATAAGAAAACGGTTTTATTCCCTTATCGTTGCTTTTGCGGAAAAGCTTGAGATTTGATTGGCTACATGAACGGGTTAATTGTTTTCGGAATTTGTTCCATGTGAAGGCGATTTGGTTGAGTTGTTATAACAATTTTTCAGTCATCGAGGGGAGGCAGTTGAATCAAAATGCCCAAATTTTACATTGCAATGTGTTTGTTGATATTCTGTGGTTTCTCAGGACTGACATTGTCACGTAAGCTGAAGAGTTTTTGATTTTGGAAACGTTATAAAAGTGCTTAATATTACAGGTCCTTACACCGACACACATCCGGAGCTGGTTTGCAAACCGGATATAACGTTTCAAGACGAATGTGGTAACATTTGTGTTTGCAATCCAAAAGGTGTAGCATTATGCGATAATAATGTGTTCAAAGTGTGTTCTAAATGATAACTGTAATAAGTTTATCCTTCAACATTATATATGTAGTTGGAAATTGCAAAGGCATAATTAAATCATGAAAATCACGTACCAATATCCAAAGATTCGCGGCTCGTGCATTGACTAATTATAAATCTCTACCTCTCATCTGCATAACATTACTAATGTACCACGGGAGCAAAAAAATCCCATCACTACACATCTCAAAAGCTCTCCCGGAAGCACTCCCGGATCCATTAAATTAAGCTCATTTTCCCCTAATGCCATTTGCCGTTTCCCCGCACAGCCCATCCTTGTTTATCATCCATTCTCATTTGTCCCCTCGGACTTCACTTTCCGGAATCGGACCTTCCGAGCCACACTAGAATGGTGACATCGCCGGCCGTCGACAGAACGATAAATATTCATCCTGTTTCCGGGGGCTTGTGAGCATCAACCCCAACGAGGACGCCCAGGAAGACCAAATCCACCGCACCGTTTGTTCCCTTGTTGTCGCTGTTATTTGGCCATGTGGTCGACTGAGGAAAAAGGTTTCCCCCCCCGAGAACCGTTCTGCTCGTTCGGAACTCGGAAGCATCCAACTACGCAGTGACCACGGAGACCCCACAACTGTCCATGAGTGGTTCATCGATTCCCTGGGGTATCGATGCGAATTTTTAAGCTGGTATAATTAAAATTTAATTCTATATGTTTGCTCTTGTTTGCCGGTGCGTGAAAAGCTGGGTCAACCCCTGTTGGAATTATCGACGCTGCTGATGACGATGCTGGCGGTGGTTTCTCAATCGTTTCCATTCTATTTGATTGTAGAATCTCCCCGCAAATTATGTTAATATGGTTCATTCAATCGCCGGTAGGTGACAGTGTACAATAACCACCGCTAACGAATGTTCGAACAAACTCTAGATAGAGCTGGAAAAAGGGCGAATAAAACATCATCGATTTCTCTCCGTCGACATCCTCTCTCTCAAAATAAAGTGAAAAGTTTCCATCGCTATCTAGCATTATGTGGGCAAAGAATGTAATCAAACTTCCTTCTTGCTTCTCCTTATTCTAAGAGCGTTAAAACAGATGCAGTAGGATTCGTTCTTATACCAGCTCTATCTTGAACAGTTCCAGGAATTGCGCTATCCAACACCATACCCGCAGAATATAATGCACTAATCCATAATGAGCACGCAACGACACTTGGTACCGGATGTTGTATTGGAACAAATGATCTGCTTGGTTGGTTCTAGCCATTCATCATATTGAACCTCGCAATCCGATTTAATGCATGCACATACCAATATTGAATCAAATCCAATTATCGAGGGTAAACTAAGGAAACATTCAGCAAATCATCATTTATACGAAGTAAGAGCCAAGATCCATCAAACTTACACGCAATAAAGGGGGTCCCACATCAAATTACATCCCCTCATCAAATTGCATCATGGAAATTGGGTACTTTCTCTTGAACATTTGGGTAGAACCAGTTTAGAGTGTTTGTTTTTCTTGTTGTATTTTTGTCACTGTCAGATTTTCGAAAATTGAAGAAAATGGCGTCAAAATCCTCATCTATCTCATCGGGACATCGGAAAACAACTCGGAATCGTGCGGTCAACGGTCGTGTGATTAAACGTTACTGTGAAACTCTGAGCATCTAACCGAAGGAGAAATGTGGTCAGAATGGATGTTCTATTTGTGAACAGGATCACAAGCGTGTCGTGAAAGCGTTTAAGCGGAATCCCAATGCTTCGGTCAGGGATGTGGCCAATAAGTTGAATCTGCCCAAGTTTTTCGATCGGATATCCAAGGACCAGGAGGGACTGCATACGTACAAACTTCAAAAGGCTCCAAATTGTGACGAACGGCAAAATACAATGAGAAAATCACGGTTCCGGAAACTATACACCCAGATGCTGACGAAGCCTCATTGTCTCATCAAAGATGGTGAGACTTACGTCAAGGCGGGCTTCCGGCAATTTCCAGGGCTACTGTTTTTCACCGCCCAGCACAAGTTTGATGTTCCGGAGAAAGGAACTAAGCAGAAACTTTCAAATAGGGGATCTACCTCAAGGAGTGTCTACAGAAGCGTCTGCTTTTTCTGTTGGAACGAGGGTCCTATGATCTTCTGGCTGGATCTAACCTCCTGCCACTATTCAAATCTTGTCCTGGAGTGGTAAAAATCGAAAAAAATACTGGGCTATTATAAAGCAGGCACTACGAAAGTACCCCAAGGAGGCCAAATCCGAGGAAGACATGAAGAGTGGGTTTCTGTACAGGGTGTCTCACAATAGGTGTCACTAAAACTAAATGGGATCACAGCAAAACAAATCAACCAAATCATAGCATTTGTTTTTCATTTGAAGGATATATGTTATAGAAATAACTCATATAATTTCATTTCGAATCTCTCACCTTTTTCCTTGATAACTTTTCGTAAACGCTTTGTAAACCCATCGTTGCTGGCTCGCACGATTTCCTGAGGAATTTGGTCTCAAATATCAACCAAATGTTTCTTGAATCGAGCAAAAGTAAGGTCTGTATCCGCAATAATCCGGACACCTCAAAACATGAATAAAACATAAATTTCCGTCGTAGTTGTTTATTTCAGATTCATGGGATGTGTTTTAACAATTCGTGAAGACAAAACATAGTTATTCGGTATTTGCATAAAATTTTCGAACTTTGCGCTTAACTCCGTCCATTAGGGTTTGTACAGACTCTTCAGAAATCGTAGAAGCCGTCTTTGTCCAAATTCGCTGGAAGTGCTTGATGTCTTTGATTCCTTGCTTCTTTAAAGAAAGCTTCCGCTACATCAGAGCCCAATATCTCTCGACTGGTCGTAGCTCTGGGCAATTTGATGGGTTTGAGGTTTTTGGTACAATGTTCACTTGATTTGCTTGGTACCACTCCATCACAGTTTTAGCATAGTGGCATGATGCCAAATCGGACCAGAACAAAGGTTTTTTTTTGTGACTTTTGATGAAGGGTAGCAATCGCTTCTGCAGACACTCTTTCTGATAGATCTCCTTGTTGATTGTGCCTGTAGTGACGAAAGATTTACTATTTTTGCCACACGTGCAAATTGCTTGCCACACAAGGTATTTTTTGGGAAATTTCGATGCCTTCTTCGTTCTGAAATGCTCAGCTGTAGCATTTCTGGCCATAGCAGAATAAAAAGCCAGCCCTGGAAGCTGCTTGAAATCCTCCAGGACATAAGTTTCATCGTCCATAACAACGCATGAAAACTTCGTCAAATATTCGCAATACAAACGTCGAGCCCGTAATTTTGCTGCCAAGTTCTATTTGTCGTTGTGATTTGGAACTGTTTTTACTTTATACGACTTGAGTCCCGAACGTTGTTTTGATTTTACGTTGTTTCCCTATTTTACGAGTCCTCCTATCCTTTTTCACCTTTCGGTCCATGATATGATCATCGCGTCCTCTTTCCCGTCAAACGTTCCGAAAATGATTTGAGCACATCGTGAACAGTGGATTTAGGCAAATCCAATTTTTTGCAAGGTCCCGTATTGCCAAGTCAGGATTTGCCGTACGCCCGTACAAAATTCGCTCGCGCACTTGTTTTTCTTTCGTCGCCATCTTGAATACTAAACATGAAATGTAAACATCAATCATAGTCTTTTTCATCATGGACTCTCAGCTATACCACAGTGAAATTTTTCATTCTTACGTGCAATATTTCAAAAGTTACAATGATTTGAAGGTGTCTGGATTAATGTGGATACAGACCTTAAACCCTTTCGTAGGGCCTAAATGTTGAAGAATATAACCCACAACAAAGTAGTCAAGTGGGTGGAGAACCGGTGAAAATGCAGGCCATTGTTTGCTTGTGATGAAATCGTGTCTTCTTTGCCTTGAGAGCTGGAGCTGAGTCCTGTTGGAAACAATATTATGCATTGCATTCATTCCCATACAGCGTTGAAGCACTAGGAAGCAGATGGTTCTTCAGAACCTGTTCGAAGTAATATTCAGTGTTGATTTTTACGTTACGTTCTATGAAAAGAAGAGGAAGTTTTCCTTTTCGTGAAACGGCGCCCCATACCATGATTTTCGATACATTTTGATAGCGTTCTACAGCTAGTTTGGCAAAACTTTTGCCATACACACGATCATTTTGTTGATTATGACTGTCCTGAAGGAGGAAGAGCTGTTCATTGATGCCGGTGACATTTAAAATTATTGCTCAATTTACGGCCAGATACGACCGGATTACGTCTTATGCGCTCCCTCACACATTTGATCTGTTTCTTTGTTCGAGCAGTTCGTCTGGCACCTCTTTTGTGTTGAGTATGAACGTTTTCAGTTTTCTTTAACCATTTCAAGGTACGAAAAATAAAAAACTGACTCACTACGAACTGCTTAAGGCTATTGAATATCTGACAAGGTCCAAGCTTTTGCGAATGTATTTTTAAAACTTGCTGCCATATGGCTTCCATAGTAACTGATAAATATTAACAAACGGAATCGCTTATCTATCTTCAGCGATAAGCTGTCAAAACAATACACTCAGAACGGGTATAATCAATTCCGCCGTTAAAATTACCCAGCTGAAATAAACCAGGACTGAAAAAAGGTAACACCTATTGTGAGACACACTGTACAGAAGAAGCTGCAGGCAGAGGTTGTTCAGAACATAATGAGTGGAGTTAAACGTAAGGTGCGAGCGTACGATTATGGTATTAAAGTTGAATGAGATAAATATGCCAAAAGCTTACTGATGAGTAAGCTGTCTGAAAGTTTGAAAAGAATCAGTCAACTAGGGAATTTGCCACATCGTTTTTTACGTGATGCAATTTGATGTGGGACACCCTTAACGTATTGTAAGTATTCTGGGCAAAACTAGCACGAAGAACTATTCAAGGCCAGTGGAATCTCAATTATTATTGAACATCATTGATAGTCATCGGAAAACGGTTCAATTGAAAAGGAGATTATTTTCTACGTTATTTGTTTCCTTGTAATTTTTGTCGGACCCCCTAATGAAAACCTCTCAAACATATGAACTGTTAAAGTATTGCATCAATGTGTGAATGTAGTTACAGTACTGTCAGGTGACACCGAGCAGGAAATGGCAAGAGCACACGTTTCCAGCGGCACAGGTTGTCTCCGTCCCATGAAAACTTTGGCAGGCCTCCAGTACGTTCTATTCTCCACCGCTCGACCTCACCAGTCGGGCGGGAGTTGGCTCAAATAACCCTATACCTGACCTACGCTTATCAGGCTCTGAACACGGTTCTCCATGAAGGACCGTGTCAACCCTCGCACGGCCTCCCTGCTCGCCTTCAAGCTTTCATAGATAACCATGGGATCACTATAGTGACTACTCCGCGTGGGCTTGGATTGCGGCTGGAGGGGAACCCAACAAAAGAGAGGAACGACGGAACCCCAGGAGAAAGCGAATCCGTTCGCTAAAGGCGGCCTAGTGAGGTCTCCATCATGTAAAACTATGGGATCTGGCGTGTTCGACACTTGCGGAAGTGCCGCGGCATCGGAAGCAGGTGCCATCAAGCTAGACGTGGCCATGGAAACCCTTCCTGAAATATTGAGTTGTCCGAGCAGTTGCATGCGATCATCGATTTTCCGTCATCGCGCAACAACATTCCCAGCAAACACAAAACCCTATATGATAGCGGATATAAGTACAAAGTTGAGGCGATATACGTACATGCGTTCATTTGACTTCATGTAAAATGTACGTATATCGCCTCCACTTTGTACACTTATCCGCTATCATATACGATTCTGTGTTTGCTGGGTTGCTAAAGACTGGAAATTTAGCCTCCTTAATCTAAACAAGACAGTGCAGGCTGCATACAAGGAGAGGGAAGAGCTGGAAGCCAAGCCAAAGAGTTAGCACGGCTAGCAGCCACGGTAAGGGCGAGGGAGATAGCCTCGAAGCAGACTCAGACGGAAGAGACCGTGGGAGGGAAGAGACTCAGTGGGAGACTCCACCCCATCTACTATGGGGGTAGGGAACTCCAAGCGGGCTAGGCAGTCCCCGGGCGAAACGGCACCCGGTGTGGATCCAAGAAGTGGATAGTGTCGGACGCCCCCATATCTAATATCTAATCTCACACTAACGCAGCCAATTCTTGAAGGCATCCTGGAAAATGATGGTTTCTTGAATACATCATTTTTCTTGTCATCGGCCAACTGCGAAGTATGTGTCGCAGAGAGGATTCCAAGAAATAGAGCGATTCCAGAAAGATCTAAAATCGCTCTACTACTTTGAATCAAGAGAAGGAAGAGAGCGTGGACCTCCCGTACCAAACGCTTCCATGTAGAGTTAAACAGTGTGATAATTTGTATTTGATCGTTGAGAGCATAGATGCTTAAAAAGATTAGTTTATGCTCCTTTTGCCTGTGGGTGAACTTTTGGCAATTGAACCAAAAGCCTGGCAGTAATTGCCAAGGTTATCGCGCCTTACCTCGCTCTAATAGTGTCGGACGCTCCCATAGGGAAACAAACCTATGCGAACGTGGCCACCAGGTCAGAGAGTCCATCTTCGCGATCAGCTTCAGGTGGCCGCAAAGAGAGAGGCCCCGGTGCTAAGCCCAGCGTCAAAGGCGCGACGTCCAGCTCGACAGTTGTCTCTAGCGCCAAAGGGGGCCCGAGCGGCAGGGCCAAAACAACAATTGTTAGCACGAAAGCAGACGGTAGTGCTAAGAAGGGGGCAAGCAACGACCCCAAACGTGGCAGGGACTGCCACTGGACCAAGGTCCGAAAAAGGAATAAGACTAAAACAGAAATGGAAATGCGACAGATGACCCCCTAGCGTAACCGCGGAGAGGCTATCATCGTCAAGACCGAGGTGTCGAAGTACTCCGAGGTCTTGTAAGCGATGCGCGGGGACGCTAAACTGGCGGGCCGAGGCACCGATGTGCGGAGTATACGCCGTACCCAGCTAAAGAGCCCGGCCTATAGAGACCTGGCAAGACAAGCCTTAGGTGAGGGTGTAGAGGAACGCCGGAAAACCGGATGATAAGCACGTCACGGGGAGGGGGGTCAAGTGCCCGGCTGCTAAGGGTATTCTAACGAGCCAACCGTAATGCAGGTAACCTAACTAAACCTGAACCATTGTGAGGCCGCCCAGCAACTGCTGTGTCAGACAGTTCACAAGTCGGCATCGGATATCACCATAATATCTGACCCATACCGCATCCCAACCGACAACGGAACCTGGGTGGCGAACAGGTCCAATATAGCGGCATTATGGACAACGGGCAAGTACCCGGTTCAGGAGGTCGTGTCTACCTCTAACGAAGGCTTCGCGGTTCTAAAAGTGAATGGAGTTTTCTTCAGCAGCTGCTATGCATCGCCAAGATGGTCGACTGAACAGTTTTCTAATATGCTCGATCGTGAGGCAACTGAGCTAACTGGCGTAAGCCCGTTGGTAACAGCGGAGGACTTCAACGCTTGGGCGCTTGAGTGGGGGAGCCGCCTTACCAACCCAGGGACCAGATACTTCTGGAGGCCTTGGCTAGGCTCAACGTGGACCTAGCCAACGTGGGTACCAAGAGTACCTACGATAGAAACGGAGTGGACACATTCAGCAGTCCTGGGCAGCTTAGCAATTGGAGAGTGGATGATGGATACACCCATAGCGACCACTTGGCGGTTCATTATTGTACCATCCACAATACAAGGCAGCGTGCGGAAGGAGGAGCATCCACTCCATTCGCCCGCAGATGGAGGACGTCCTACTTTGACGTAGGGACTTTTAAAGAGGCGCTTGAGAGGGAACGAAACTTACGCGAAATCCAGGAACCTTGTGGCGAACGACTCGTTATGACACTTACACGAGCGTGCAATTCGATCATGCCGAGGAAAGTCAAATCGAGGAATGGAAGGTCGCCGGTGTATTGGTGGACGGAGTCGAGCGCCGACCTCGACGCCGCATCCACGCAAGATGGAGCATGCAAGAGGGCACTCAGTCGCTGCGATAGAGCCGCAGCGGAGAGAGTGCTAGTCGACGTGAAAGCCACTACAGATTGAGCCTAAGGTTATCAAGTGGCCTGTGTCAGAAGGCCGATACGAATCCGTGGGGTGACGCCTATCGGGTAGTAATGGCCAAAACCAGAGGAACGGTGGCTCCAACCGAGCAATCACCAGAGCTGCTGCAGGTGATCGTTGGGGGACTCTTTCCAAACCATAACAAAAGTCCATGGCCCCCGCCGCCTTAGATTTGTCCCATGACCAGCGTTTCAGTATCTCAGACCTTAACGCTGTCATAGCGCCGGAAGAGCATTGACAACGGTACAACGAGGGCCGGCGACGAGGCGACGCACAGTGGTCGGAAAAGCCTTTTTTCAGGGCGAAATTAATTACTCCTAAGGGTTACGTTTCCGAATCATGGTGTCTTGTACAAAGTTGTACCTGAACAAGTTGTCCATCTTGTGATGATAATTTGGTAGTTCCAAACTTTTGGCCAATTCTCGCCTAAACAATCAAAATGGCGAAAAGAAAAAACGCATTTTTTTAGCTAAAACTACTCCTAACTTTTGAATCACAAGCAGTATTAAAAAACTTTGTACAGCCAAAATGTGCGCTATAACGGTTTCTATATTTTGATTGAAGACTATTTAATCCTAAAATGAGAAACAAAAAAGTTATAATGAAAAAACTCGTTTTTAAGAGACACCCTGATATAAAGTAGAAAAATAGCTCTATCATGGTCGAATGAAGAGATAGAAAAATGATGTCTGGAACAAAGTTGCTTAAAATTATATTCCCTACAAACTTGCTTTTGATATCACCCTTCTATTGTGTTTCGTTCAAAAGTTGGCAACAGCGCCGCCCTAGCGGTAAAGTTTGGAACTACCAAAATATCACCACAAGATGGACAACTTGTTCAGATACAACTTTGTAGAAGACACCATGATTCGGAAACGTAATTCTTAGGAGTAATTAATTTCACCCTGAAAAAAGGCTTTTCCGACCACTGTGCGACGGTGACGCACGAAGAACTCATTGCGCTAAAGGTGAACAAAGCGCCGGGACCGGATGGTATTCCGAACCTGGACATCAAAACAGCTATTTTGCTGAATCCCAAAATGTCCAGGGTGGTGATGCAAAAGTGCCTGAACGAGGGCGTCTTTCGGACGCCTGGAAAATTCGGACCCTTGTGTTGCTACCAAAGACACGGAGGCCAACAGGAGAACCATCGACATAAAGACCTAAATGTCTGTTGGATACAGCGGGTAAGGTGTTCGAGAGGGTAATCCTCAACAGACTGACAACATACACGAAGGGTATAGGCGGTCTGCCTAACAAACAGTTTGGCTTCCGTAAAGGGATGTCGACGGTGGATGCCATCCTGTCCGTCGCCAAGACGGCTGAGGTGGCAATTCAGCGCAAGAGGCGAGGAGTACGATACTGTGCACTGGTCACCCTTGACGTGAGAAATGCATTCAATAGCGCCAGTGGGATGGCTATCGCCGACTCACTCCAACGCCTTCAGGCGCCTGGGTACCTGTACAAGATTCTTGGAAGTTACTTCCAGAATCGCGTACTGGTATACAATACAGAGGTAGGCCAGACACGTGTTCAGATCACCGCAGGCGTCCCACAAGGTTAGATCCTGGATCCGGTGCTATGGAACACGATGTACGATGAAGTACTACGGCTTGAGTTTCCGAACGGGGTGGAGATAGTCGGGTTCACGGACGACATCACCCTGGAGATATGTGGTGAATCCATCCCATCCATATGTGGTGAATCCATCGAAGAGGTCGAGTTAAAGGCTTCGCACTCCATTGGCATTGTGGAGAGATGGATGAGCTCTAGGCAATTGGAGCTAGCCCACCATAAGACTTAGGTCACGGTGGTGAATAATCGAAAATTTGAGGAACACCCGACGATCAGTTCAGGTAGCTGCACAATTGAATCAAAGAGGTCTTTGGGATACTTGGGGGTCATGATCGACGATAAGCTGTCCTTTATCAGCCACGTCGATAACGCCTGCAAGAAAGCCTCTACGGCTATATCGGCATTACCCCAAATGATGTCGAATAGCTCGGCGGTGCAAGGGAGTAAGCTTAAGCTCCTGGTCAGTGTCGCCCTGTCCATACTTAGGTACGGCGGGCCGGCATGGATCACCGTCTTGAGTACCAAGAGCTACGTTAGTAAGCTAGAGAGTATGCACAGGCTTATGTGCCTAAGAGTGGTTAGTGCATACGGAACGGCGTCACGCGACGTAGTCTGCGTCTTAGTGGGGATGATGCCTAAAGGCATCGTCATAAAAGATGATGTAGAGTGCTTCGAGCAACGTGGAACAAGAGGTTTTCGAAAAACAATTAGAGCCGCATCTATGGTTAAGTCGCAAAGGAAATGGAACAACTATACCAAAAGTCGGTGGCACCGACTTATCCCGGCATTAACCGGGTAGGCGACACGGTGAAGTGAACCTCCACTTAACGTAGGTTTTGTCACGATACAACTCCGGATAATATGGCCCAGAGGATGTGCCAAGACTGGGACATGTGGGACGCGGTATGCATAGCAGCCTCCCAGATTGTCCTCGATCTCCAACAAAAATGGCGAAACGACCAACGGCAGGTGGCAGGGACCTAAAGCCCTAAGTAGTTAGACATAGTGGGTGCTTAACAAGAACAACAGCTCCCTTCCCGAAGTAATCCCGAGAGGCGGTTCCGGATAGGGTCCAGGGCTTGGGTTTATAGTGGGTCGAGGAGTTGGCACCCTCATCCCCAAACCCTGGGTTTTCCAGGAGTCTGGTTGAAGATTTCCCATCCCGTCTAAAAAAGAAGTATTGCATCATCCAGGAAGAGACTTTCAAACTGGTTTGGAATAACACTCCGTTAGCTAGGATGGTCCATGGGTAAATCGTCACTAAACATAAGAAGCCTATACACAGAAAGAAATTGACAGCTCTATCAATTCGTTTACGGCAGCCATGGCATAAATTAAACAGCTACGTTCGATCGTTTATAAAGCCTGTCCACGTTAAATTTCGGACACCAAATTAATAGCAGCATAAAAAATTTACACATAATTCAACCAAACCGATTGTTTATTTCACTATACTAGAGTTATATCTACATTAGAAACAGTTGATTAGGATGTTAATCCTTCTTTCTGTAAAATCCTTGAACTTTCTGTGGTACACCCGCAATCAGGTTCCGTACGGTATCCTCAGATACGCCCGCCGTGACGATTCTCCATTTTCTCCTTATGCTTAGGCTTGACAAAATATACACAATATTCATCATTTTTTCCGAATAAGCATATGCTATGTATGACAGCTTTTACAAAATATTACAAATTTTGTACAATTTATCATAGCCAGTACTCTAGGTCAGAAAAAGTCTTCCTACTGATGCTGCGTCGATGTTACTTTTCCCGTCCAACGTATCATTTTTCCTGTACCCTTCGTACATCCGATGACGTGATATTTTCATAAATTAAAATATGTGACCAGATGTATCACATGTCACCATTAACGGGCAGGAGAAAGCGGAAACATGTACCTACCTAGCTTGGTTTATGACGGACGCATCGAGGATGTTGGACGAGAGCCACATTTTTTTACGCGTTACCTAACTCACTCGATAATGGCAAACATGCTATTCCCGAAGGGATTCACGCGTGATGAAAAAGTACGTGGATTGTTTGAGGGGGGTGGAAAACTAGACAAATCCAAATAAATGTTGTCTCTGGAAAAGGTTTGACAATTTTCGTTTGTTGCCATTCTGTCACATTTTGAATGAAGGAAATAATTTGCTGACAAGGCAAATCCCCACGTTGATTAAAATTTGAACTGCCCTATCGGCACGCATATTGGAGTTATTTAATCATGACCGGAACACTTGCCCTATCTAGAACCTTGTTTTAATTTTTATTCCTGGTAGATCGACCAAGGCTCAGTGCACTCAGCCTAGCTCTACCTTAGGTATCCGTTGACAGAGCAGCCGTACAGGACAGAGTCTCATCTCGCGTATGACTTGACTCCCACCCGCTGGTTGAAGCGATGTCGGATAACGAAAAGAGTACGAACCTACGCACAGAGGTGTTGATGTAATTAATTGTCTCATTAGACTGTGGCAGACGTGGTTGTAGGTGCAACGACAAATGGCTTGATGGTGTCACTTTTGCCGTCCTTTTTTTTTAAACCCATTTCATGTCATCCCCCACGTGGATTGAAAAGGATCCTGTTTGTGGGGTGCAATTAGACCCGTTGGACGCGGAATAATGATGATGATGATGTAGGCACGGACGAAGATGCGTTTTGACATCCCAATGAACTTTGATAGAAAATAGGGAAAAGTTGATGACGGACTTATTGCGCAGTCAACCTTGGCTTCCTGAAGGCAGTCCGGCACTTCCGGGTGAAAATAACTATACTATTAAAATACAATAATATAAAATAACAATACAATCTTTTACCTACTAGGAATCGTATTGTTCATGTACCAGGTAGATGAAAAATGTATATTTTCTTTACAATAGATTCACTTCATATATAATAATTTTCAACAATTGTGAAACAATAAAAATAATAGAAACTCATTCAAATTTGTTCAGAAGAAAATGATTTTTTCTGCATTTAAGATACATAACAACCCCTTTATTCTATTGTTGATTTCTCAATTCACACCACATTCGATTGTGGAAACAATGACTGATATTGTCATGTTATCGCCGTGAACACTACTTTTATATGTACATAGGGTACATGTCCCTTGTCCAGTGTTGTAAACAGTTATTTCGACCCAATACACCTAATTTGCCAACAATTCGTTCCAGAAGCTGATTTTCACTATAGCACGTATTACGAAATTGGTTGTGTTTGGTTCTTTTCATAAATTTGGTCTACAATGTTTTGTTCTAACTTTAAAACCTAAGACATCATTGAATATCATTTGAATATGACAGTGAATATAACCCTTTCTATATACCAGTTAGAGCACTCTTAGACATAGTTGTAGAATTTGTCAAGGGCTACAATTTTATCATACACCATATTCATAAATTCAGCTAAATATTGAAGAAAATTATTGGTAAATTTATCCAATTTGACGAAATGACTCTTTACAGCACTACAGCACTAAACCTTTCATGCACCGGTCGATTACAATCAGTGCTGAGCTCCATCTTTATTTTTATCTTTATCTTTATTTGGAGTAGGGAAAAGACCGTTTGAGTAGAGCTGCATCTGTGAGCTCTTTCTCAAAATAGCATTAGCATTAGCATTAGCATTGACTTTTGCACACCTCGTGGATGGAGCTACGATGAGGAATAATTCGCTGGAGCCATGCATGGCACCATGAAACGTATCAAGTTACTGATACGTTTCTTCGCGAAATAATCTCCACGAAGACACTCCTCGCTCGCTGACCTGGCCACGTTCGTGCAACCGTTAGTGAGTGATAGGGAGGATTTGCTATCTACCTTAAGAAGACACGAGGAAACCACGTATCCTTCAGTAGATTTCAAAGGAAAAAGGAAATGAATAGCAAGAGGAACAGTTGAACAGAATGCCCTGTTTGGTGTACAGAACAAAAAAATATACAAAAATGGTCGTTGGGAGCATCTAGTCTAAGAAAGTTAATTGATGCTCCATTTCTCTTCAAACGGTTGGGACTTTAGCATTAACTTTAGTCCTAGCTCCCTATGGCTCATAGTTATAGCGCCATTACTCGCTCTCTGGTGGTGATGATGATGATGATGACGATGATCATTGTCTTTCAGCTAGGACATGATCACTTACTCTTTTTTTTTTTAATCAGTTCGTTTATTTGCTAGGCTCAGCACTTTACGGAGCCGATATTCAATATTGTTGTACAAAAAAATTTACTTTTTGTTATTAGCAAAAGAGGGATGCCAATTACTCGTGGCTAGCTCGAGGTTAATGGTTCACATTATCTTTCGGAAAGGGCTAGGTAGGTAACTTATTTAAGCCATTATTTGCTGCTTTTGGTTGCGACATCTACCAAATCCTCGGTCCCTGTAGTCCCTTTCAGGAACTAAGCCGCAGATGGGTGACCACAGCTTGCTGGGCACGTACAAGTAGCACGGAAATAAAAGGATAGTATAACTGGGACACAATGGTAGGGAATTTACTAGAGTGGAAGAAAGGGAGGTGATGACGTTACACTCTTAGATCAGACAAACAAAGGAATTCGTAAATCGCTTGCATGTAGGGAAGATCACGCATTTCCAAAACATCTCTTACCTCACGGAAGGGATGTTTACCTCGGGCCTCTAGAGTATCTAGGGTAATCCAATAGTCGTGCTTTGGAAGCATCATTATCCGGGCAATGCCAAACTGCGTGAGCGATGTCATCATAACCGGCCTTGCACCTACATAAATTGCTATCGACGAGGTTAATTCCGTAGAGATGTGCGTCTAGCGAATAGTGGTTGGACATAAATCTTGACGTCACTAGATGTCTAGAGAGTCAGCTTTCTCATTGCCTGGAATTGAGCAATGTGAGGGGACCCAAATAAAGGTAACCCTAAATGATCTTTCGACCAACGCACACATCTGCTCCCTTATTTTTGAAAGAAAGTAAGTTGAGTGCCTCACTGTTTTCATCGACTGCAGGGCCTGAGACTATCTGAAATGATGAAATATTGGTCTATGGGCATGTCGGAAACTATCCCCAATGCGAAATTGATTGCTGCCAGCTCAGCAACATATACGGAACAAAGTTCCAGAAGTTTCCGGAAGGCAGATGAGTATTCATTGTAAACACCGAAACCATTGGATCCAACAATGCGCGACCCATCAGTGAAAATTCTTCTATTGCAATTGACATGTTGGTATTTTTCAATAAAAATATGGGGATTTAAAATAGGTCGAAGTTGATCTGGAACTCCTTGAATAGCCTGTTTCATGGAGAGATCATAATCAATGGAGGAACTAGGGAAATTATAGCATGGAAGACCAATATCGGACAACATATAGTTAATATAGATTCGGAAGAATCTAGACTGGGTACTGAATTCGAGCATTTCTTTGATGAAAACATCACAAGGTTGTTACAGATTCCACACTTGATCAGTATTCTAGATGAGAGCTCCCAGAAGCGGTCCTGTAAGGGTTTTACTCCTGCCAGAACCTCCAGGCTCATATTATGGGTTGAATGCATACAGCCAAGGGCAATACGTAAACAACGATATTGAATACGATCCAATTTAATGAGGTGGCTGTTTCTTGCCGAGGGGAAGCAAAAAGAGCCTTATTCGAGAACTGAAAGAATAGTTGTTTTGTAGAGTTTAGTGAGGTCTTCCGGTGAGCACCCCTCCATGTTCCGGAAATTGATCTTAGAAAATTGATCCTTGGTTGACATTTCTGTTTTAAATACACAATGTGAGTACTCCAAGTGCATTTTGAATCAAACATGACTCCAAGCTATTTGAAGGTCGAAGATTGGGTAATGTCTCCTCCCAACAGCTTGAGACGCAATTGGGCTGGGAACCGCTTTCTAGTAAACACTACAAATTCGGTTTTTATCGGTGAAAACTCGATCCCCAAATTTCTGGCTCAGATGGACAGATTATTTAGAGAATTTTGCAATGGTCTTTCCGAGATTTCCGCGCGTGGACCTCTAAAGGAGATCACAGCATCGTCTGCAAGTTGTCTTAGCGTGCATATATTTTCCAAGCAGTTATCAATATCTTTAACATAAAAATTATAAAGTAAGGGACTTAAACATGAGCCTTGGGGTAAGCCCATGTAGCAAGATTGAAGGTCATTTGTTTTTCTGACAGTAAATTAAACAATAAATTATTTAAAATTCCTGGTAAACCACTACTGTGCAAACTATCTGCCAGTATATCTATGGAAACTGAATCAAATGCGCCCTTAATATCCAAAAACACTGAAGCCAATTGCTCCTTGTGTGCAGAGGTCAGTTGTATATCAGATGAAATCAACGCTAAACAATCGTTTGTTCCTTTGCTCTTTCGGAAAACCAACTGCGTATTTGATAGCATTATGTTTGATTCAACGCAACGGTCAAGGCTTGATAAGATCATTTTTTCTAACAATTGATAGCATAGAGATCGGACAGTAAGAATTGTAATCAGACGCTGGTTTCCCAAGCTTTTGAATAGCTATTACTTTAACCTGTCTCCATTCGGGTGGAACTATGTTTAATTCCAAGAGAGTGTTGTACAGGTTAAGTAATCGTCTTTTAGCGATATCGGGGAGATTTCTCAGAAGGTTGAATTTAATCATATCGCTTCTCGGAGCAGAGTTGTTCGATAAAAAAAAAAATGACATTGAAAATTACAGCATTGTGAATGGTTCGTCCAGAGAACCGTTACTGTCGTATAGCGTCCTTCTCGTTCGCTGGTTCTCACTCGAATCCCCTCACCACACACACGTTCAAGCCAAGATGAATCGTACCAGAGGTAGTCCTGTTTCCAAAGATTCTAAGTTTGTTGATAAAGGTATGGCCAATATACTACAATCCCCCCTTAGGAATAAAAATGCGTTATAGATTAGCAATGATTTATTTTTGTATGATCCAAATTTTATCTTGTCGAATTTCACCCTTTTGAATGTGGGATAATTAATGACATCATGCTTAGTTGGAGGTTTCCTCATTCTTTTAATAGGGACACCTCCAGATGTAGAACCCCCCTCCTGGATCTGTGGAAGAACTGTTTCAGAGGCAACGTCATCATCCTGACATCGCCCTAAAACTTTTTTCAAATGCGCTGAACTGCGCCTGTACTCCTTACCAGATTTTGTAGATTTGATTATTGTGTCAGTCCCCACTTTTGCTTTGAACGACGAACTCCTCGTTACTGAAATTCGTAACCAGTTTATTGATCTTTCTCATTCGTTTGGCCAATACGATATCACCCTCCTTAATTTCGGAATCTTTGGCATTTCTCTTCTTATCTCCATACTCTTTTCCCTTGTGTTTGACCACAGCGTCCCTATCCCGTACTGAACCATCCTCGTTAAATATCATGATTGATGGAACCTTACTTTTGATACGTCTACCAAACATCAATTCGCCGGGTGATTTCCCTGTTGAGGGATGCTTTGTCGAGTGATACGTTAATAGATAATCACGCAATTCTTTCCGCCAATCTAATCCCAGTTCTTGAGCGATGCGGAGTCGTTTTAGAATCGACCTATTCTGCCGTTCCACTTCTCCGTTGGACTGTGGCCAATAAGGGATGGTATTTAGAATTTTGAAACCAGTAGCCTCAGAGAACTTTTTTATCTCCTCACAGTCTGTACTAAACTGAGGAGCATTATCTGCCTTTATGAAAGAAGGAACTCCATACCTCCCGAACATAATAGCCAACTCTCTAATCACATCCTGTGAAGTAGTAGATTGCATTTCGCAAACTTCAATGACTCGAGAGTAATAATCGATGACCACGAACAAACTTTGTCCTTCCGGTAATGGGCCAAGGAGATCAACAGCCAGTGTATGCCACGGATACGAAGGAAGTTGGCTCCGGATCGTTGGTTCCAGTGGATCTGGTGCTGCTACCAATGTACAACCCCTACAGCTTTTTACGAATTGCTCGACATCCGCATCCATTTTAGGCCACCACACATTTGACCTCAAATGATTCTTCATCATGGTTATCCCCGGGTGACCATCATGAGCAACAGACAAAAGCCTATTCCTAAGGATTCTAGGAACTACAATACGGTCTCCTCTAAGCAAAATATCTTCAAACTGGCATAGTTCATTTGCCAACACCCGGTATTGAATCGGTAGGTTATCTTGCTTTCCGTTGAATAATAGTTCTAATATGTTTTTGATTTCAGAGTCCGATAGTGAAGCTTCTTTTATATCATTCCACGTGAGGGCAGTTGAAGACAAAGCTGACATCGTTACTTCTCGGACCATTATTTCTTCATTCACATCGAAGGGTCTAGGCTCCTGAACTGCTAAGCGAGAGAGAGAGTCAGCCACATTTTCCTTACCAGCAATGTGTATAACCCTGTAATCGAATGTTTGCAACCTCAAAACCCATCGTTCGATTCGCGCGCAAGGCTTTGAACGTTTTGCAAATAAAAACGATAACGCTTTGCAATCAGTCATGATATCGAAAGATCTCCCTAACAAATAAAACTTAAAACGTTCTACTGCTCAGACAATTGCTAGCGCTTCTTTTTCTGTCTGGCAGTATCTACGTTCTGTTTCAGTCAACGATTTGGAGGCGAAACTGACCACACGGTGCTCGTTGTCTTTGTTGTACTGAACTAGCAGTGCTCCAAGCCCATGCGGACTCGCATCAGCAATTACAGCAGTTCGGTCTTCTAATTTATAGAACCCCAAACCTCTAGAGTTACATAAGGCTGCTTTGATATTCTTAAAGGAATCGTCTTGTTCTTTTGACCAATCAAATTTGACGCCTTTTGCCAGTAGTTTCCGTAACGGCTGATCTATGGTGGCCAAATTAGGTATGAATTTGTTCATGTAGTTGGCTAAACCAAGGAAACTGCGGAGCTCTGGTTCATTTTTAGGTTCTCGGAATGATAGTAGGGTTCGCAGCTTCGTATCCGATGGTCTGATCCCGTTGGCGCTGATTTTGTGTCCCAGAAACTCTAGTTCAGTGACTCTAAACTGACATTTATCCCAGTTTAAGGCAATATTTCGACTTTTCAAACGGGACAACACCTGAAATAACGCATATCTAGTAAGGTAATCATCTTATACCAAATAAAATAACACCGACAGCATTTAAGTTTTCTTTTTATTATTATTAACTTCATCGTCAAATTAAAACTTTTTACATTACCTCATTAAGGCGTACATCATGCTCCTCCAGATCATTCCCTTCGATAATGACGTCGTCAAGGTACCAAGCTACTCCCTCGCATCCGGATAGCATCTCATCCATAGCTTTTTGGAAAAGCTCCGGAGCCGTCACTAGTCCGAATGGCAACCGTTTAAAACGAAATAGTCCTCTTCCCGTGATGAAGGTGGTAACATCCTTAGATTCGTCTTCGAGTTCGATTTGCAGGAAGGCCTCTCTAATGTCCAGTTTGCTCCAGATTCTACCTCTACCCAACCGCGCAATGTAGTCATCCACAACTGGCATGGGGTGATGCTCTCTTAACACCGCTTCGTTCACACGACGAAGGTCAAGGCACAACCGAACCTCACCGTTTGCCTTACCTACTACAACTAGTGGTGACACCCACCTGGTAGGCCCTACTTTTGGCTCAATAATGTCACGCTGAAGTATCTCGTCCAATTTTCTGTTAGTAGCTGCTTCAAGAGGTAAAGGAAGGCGGCGCATAGGTTGAAACACAAGAACGACGTCGGGGTCCATGTGGATGGACGCTTTAATACCCTTGATTGTCGGAAATGGTGATGCATCACCTACACGGTTGATATTTAGCCCAACTTTCAGAATGCCTAATTGTTTGGCAGTCGTGTCACCGAGAAGGCAACGCTGTCCACCTTCTACCACAAGGAATTCAGCGCGCGTTCGACATTTGCCTACCTCTATCTCAGCGACAAAGATCCCAAAATCAACAACGGTTGATCACTTCCATAAGCCTTGAGGATCCTGGTACTTCCTTTTGTGGAGGACATCAACTGTACCCGTTTATCTTTCAGTTCCGACCAGCATGCTTTGCTGATCAGATTAGCGTCAGCGCCAGAGTCTACCAGCATTTCTAAGTCAATACCACCGATGACGCAAGTCACAACGTTGCTTTCGTTGCCTGAATAAAAAGCATAGTATACTTTGTCCTGTCCAGTCTCCTCTTTCAAGTTATTACCGTCGTTGGAAGTCGGTCGTTCATTCTCTACCGCTCTAACTTGCTTACTGTCTTGATCCGGAAGGGGTCGTTGTTTCTGTTTGCGGCACAAACGTTCGAAGTGTCCATAAATCTGGCAGTTTCTGCACTGTTTGCCACGAGCTGGGCACAAATGCGACGCGGCCAAATGACCCAGACGACCGCAATTATAACACGTTTTATCCCGAATTGGCATGAATTTCGCCGACATATCTTTGGACTTCGGGAATCGTTGTTGTTTTGATTGCACCACCCTACAAATCTTCGGTGGTGGCTCATTTGTGTTTATTTCCTCAATTTGTTGATCCACGCCTTCCAACGATATTCCCAGGGCTTCAATATCGGCGAACGGCAAGTCCTTGAGCAAAATCCTTCTCCTAACTTCGTTTGACATGCATCCCTCTACCACCGCATCCGTAAGGTAGATTTCAGTTAAGATCACTCCAATCTCATGTCCATATCGTTCGAAATCACATTCCGAAGCTTGCTGTTTCAACCTTATGATGAAATCAGCGAACCTTTCTCCAGATTTTTGTTTGAGCTGTCGTAGCTTGCGGCGCTCCGAGGTAGTCTGATGACGAGGCTCAAAGAATTCGTCAAGCTTATCGACTGCTACATCGTACCATTTTGGGACCAGAGAAACTACAGGCATATGGTCACGATCTTTCAGGTTCTTGAAAACAGTTTGTAACGCTGGTCCACCAAGGTGCAGTAGCTTTGCCTTCATAACTTGTTGGTCTGTTATGCCATACGCAGCAAAGTAGCAATCCAGCGACTCCCTCCAAGATCGCCATTCTTTTGCCAACTTGCTCGTTTCGATCTGAGTGCACCTGAACGGTGGCACCGGCCGTGATTCTTCCATCTAAAATTGAAACAAACACAAGTATCTTTCAGCTACTACTCAAATTTATTTTACACAGAAAGAGCTAATTTAATTCCATTTATCCACAGCCTTTTTTTTCATGCATGGAAAATTCTACTAATTTTCGCCTTTTCATCATTCACTGGAAAATCCAATCGATTTGCCACTCCAAAGCTAACCCTACCGGTTTTAAGCTTTACGTGAAAAATCCCTCAGATTTTCGCAAATTTTCTGGGAAATCCACAAGAATTCCGCCTTACCATGGGAAACACCTGCCAGTTTCCGCAAACACTCGAGGAACCCTATTGATTCCCGTAATCCTCAGATAAATTAACATTTGTCAGCCATACCATGCGCCACTTCGATCCAAGTTCTTTTTTTTTATGCGCTTGTTGCAAACCGCCATTTTGCCTTGTCAGAAATTTTCACACCTGCCACCAATGTTTCTTCAAGTCTTTTCTACGAATTGAAATTCTTTTTATTTACAGTAAACATTCGTCACTACTGCCATGCATCATTTACCAGAATTCTCTATATTTTTCAACTGATCATAATGCTTACCATTTTATTTTATTTTATCGCAAATTTATCCCATCCTCGTCGCCAGGTTGTCGTATAGCGTCCTTCTCGTTCGCTGGTTCTCACTCGAATCCCCTCACCACACACACGTTCAAGCCAAGATGAATCGTACCAGAGGTAGTCCTGTTTCCAAAGATTCTAAGTTTGTTGATAAAGGTATGGCCAATATACTACAGTTACATTGGGTGGTATCCCGAAAATTCGGTTGTGTTGGGACAAAGTCAGGACAAACCTTTTTAGCGAAGTCGAATGCATGGAGGATGAGCGGTTTCGCATGTAACGAACCTTTCTCCAAAGCGTAGTCATCGAGGTTTCTCTAGATATTTCCTCTACAATCGAACCCTTTCACTTTTTTTTAAACACTATTTTAAAAAAAAAACTTTTTCGAGCGTATTAGTAGAACGATTGTGATTGGGAAACTAGGAGAACTTAAAATTTAACACTTCATTTGATCACTTTTTAAAAAATAAAAAATTAAACCTTGAATCACTTTTTTAAATTTTCGCTAGTAATCGCGAGCAAATTCCATTTAATTACTTACAGACTTCTTCAGTGTCGAGTGCTCGACTTACACTGAGGAAGTCTGTAGGTAGCAGACGAAATAGGCCTATCTGTCAAAAAATAAGCTCATAGTGGAATTAAATGGAATTTGCTCGCGATTACTAGCGAAAATTTAAAAAAGTGTTTCAAGGTTTAATTTTTTATTTTTTAAAAGTGATCAAATGAAGTGTTAAATTTAAAATTCTCCTAGTTTCCCAAATTACAATTGAACGCCAATAATTGCGTTTCGTTGCTTTGAGTAAGTTTTTAAGTTTTTTTTAAGCTTTAGGTACTTATCAAAAAGCTCACATGTTTCATGTCTACGATTCGTGTTATTTTTATCGTTCGCATCGGTCGTGTATCTATTTGCTCTTCTATTATTCGAAGTTTAACCCACTGCAAAGTGAAAATAATATAAGACATTCGTGCCTCCGAGTAGTGCCTATTCTCGCTTCACATTGCCGTACATTTTTGTGCTATTCCGTTTGAGAATCGGTGTTTGTTTTTCCCGCATTTATCTGTTGCCTTTGTGTGCCTCCGCCATCCGTGCATCGTCTCATCTAGCGCCACCGATTGTTTCGAATTCAGAATCTATTCTGCATCGTGAAGAACAATCAGCAAAGCTCTGCCTTTGGCTCTCGTCCATCTATCGGCCAGTAGTGAACATGGATTCAAATTGTTATCAATGCTCCAAGCCGATCAAAACCATTGGTAGTTCAGTGTAATGGTTTTTGTGGATAGAGCATCATCCATTGACGATATCGTGATCGTTGGCGATTTCAATTTCACATACATTAATTGTTATGTTATTTATTCTCCGTGCGAGGAGTAACGATTATGATGTAGAAGGAGATGTTCGCTCATCACCATGAGGCACCAAGAGTGAACATTAATGTTTTTGGCTAGAATGAAAGATGTGAAGAGAAAGTGTTGAAAGTTCCGTCAGAGTGCGGCAGGTGGGAAATCTAACAATTTTCAAAAAACATCTGTTAGATTTCTCACCTGCCGCACTCTGACGGATTTCAATTTGCCTGGAATTAGTTGGCGTTCTTCTAATAATGGATTCCTGATGATAGTCATTCGACATTGTACCAGTTCACCGCTAATATTCTCGATTGCTATAGCACTGCCGCGCTTCGTCAGATCAATCATATCGTTAACGAGAACAGTAGAAGCTTCGATTTATGTTTCGTCAGCTCCTGTGACACTGCTCCATCTATATTGTTAGCTCCGGTGCCGCTGGTGAAAGTTGTTCCTCACCTCCCACCTTTACATATCAGTATCGAGAAAAAGAATGTAGTAAGGGATAGTGACAACCCCGACTTCACAAACGCTGACTATGATTGCATCATTCCCTTTTTTGAATCGTTGGTTTGGGACAACATTTTGACGGAATCGATGTAAACACTGCAGCGGAGACATTTTCGCATATTCTTTCGTATGCGATAGATCAACATGTTCCCACGAAGACTATATTTATAAGCCGTCTTCCTTGGCAGACTGCTAAGCTTCGTATACTGAAAAGTCAAAAGAAAGCCGCTCTGAGAAGGTATTCGAAGAATAAAACTGTACTGCTGCGGAACCATTACATAAGATTGACCAAGATCTATAATAGCGTGGAAAGGAGATGCTTCAATAGTTATCAGGCTGGCATAGAACGAAGACTCAAATCCCATCCTAAATCCTTTTGGAATTATGTCAAACAGCAGCGTAAAGAGGATGGTCTTCCTTCGTCAATGATCTGGAATGGCACGGTAGCCTCCGAGCCACAAGTCATATGCGACATTTTCTCTAATGAATGGCTTACTGACACACAGATAACATCGGCATCTAGTAACACTCAATCTTCAGGCTTAGTTATGTCCGATATCACCGTTGATGATGATTCCATTTTAGCAGCAGCACGTAAACTGAAACCGCCAACGTGCATAGGACCCGATGGAATTCCGTCGCTCTTTTTGAAAAATTGCATTAACAGCTTGCTCATCCCTCTACAAAAGATTTGCAACCACTCGTTTCTTCTCTGCTGGAAAAATGCTTCCAGTACACAAAAAAGGCGATAAGAAAGATGTAGACAATTATCGTGGAATATCCTTATTATGCGCCGTTTCCAAACTCTTCGAGCTAGTAGTGATAGACCGACTGTTCTTCCATTGCAAGCAACACCTGAGCCCGGATCAGCATGGTTTTTTCCCAAGTCGTTCAACAACGTCAAACCTATTGTGTCTCACTTCTTACGTGACGGATAGTATGCTTGATCGAGCACAAACGGACGTACTTTATTTGGACCTATCTGCAGCATTCGACAAGGTTAACCACCAAATTGCTGTGGCGAAGCTTGAAAGGTTTGGAATGCATGGAAGACTTTTAAATTGGCTCCATTCTTATTTGATTGGTCGTCACTCGCAAGTAGTCATTAGTGAGTCCATCTCGGCATCATTTCCTATCACGTCAGAAATTCCACCATGCAGTCATCTTGGACCACTCGTCTTTCTTCTTTACTTCAACGACGTGAACGCAGTTCTGGCTGGACCGAGACTTTCCTTTGCGGACGACTTCAAGCTTTACCTCAACATTCGCTCAGAAGCAGACGCGCATTTTCTGCAACAAAAGTTGGACTCTTTCGTTGATTGGTGCCAAAGGAATCGTATGACCGTTAATCCTGAAAAATGCTCGACTATTACGTTTTCTCGATTGAAGAATCCAATAGTCCACAATTATTCCTTCACTGGAATTGTTTTGGAAAGAATGGATCATATCAAGGACTTGGGAGTTATTCTTGACTCCCAATTGACGTACAAGAAACATGTGTCATTTATAGTGAACAAAGCCTCGAAAAACCTAGGGTTTATTTTTCAACTAACTAAAGAGTTCACCGTCCTTTACTGCTTAAAAGCGCTCTACTGTGCGTTGGTTTGTTCGACTTTGGTATACTGTTCAACTGCTTGGAGCCCTCACTACCAAAATGGAATCGAGAGAATTGAATCAGTTCAACGGCGATTTATTCGATTTGCACTACGACGGTTGTCGTGGAATGATCCAATTCGTCTGCCAAGCTACGAGAATCGGTGTCGACTAATAAGTACACGAAGACATGTTGCGAAGGCTCTTTTTATTTCCGACATTTTGCAGAATGGAGTGGATTGCCCCGAAATCCGAGGTCAAATAATTTTTTTTGTCCGACCTAGAGCCTTGCAAAACAATCACCTGCTGCAACCAATACATCACCGCACTAACTACGGACAAAACAGCGCTATTACTGGCCTACAAAGGATTTTTGATCGAGTGGCAACGAAATTTGGTTTCAACATTTCACGTGATACACTTCGGACTAGATTTTTTAATGTGTTTAGATAAGCTTTTAACGTGTTATTTGTATGTTTATGTTTTTTTATGAGATCAACAACACATCCTTGCGGCAAAGAAGCCTGTTGATGTATAATATTAAATGAATAAATAAATAAATAAATAATCCTTAAACGCATCGGATTTCTCAAGATACAACTAAGTGCATTCGTCATCCCATCCAGGGGTTATTTGAAAAAGTTGAGTCCTGTTCTTTTTGACATAGGACTACGTCTTTGTTTTCTATACTGGGGTACAATTTAAAAAAAATCCCTTGTTGCCAACGTTGAGATAAATTAATTTCATATTTAGATGATCTGAAATCACTATTTATTTCATGTATCTTCCAGTCATTTGAAGTTGATCTCTGCTTATGATTATATTGGCTACCATCTGGCACTATCGTATGCAATAAAAAAATGTTTCGGAGCTGTCCAGCTATGGCTTTTGAGAGAGCCCATGTTTCCTCTCTTCTTCTTTAACCTTGGATATAGCGCAACGGTATTGTAACGTAAAGCCTGCTGTCTCTTATATTTGTTTGTTTTTAAACGAAGCATCCCGTTTGTCATCACAGTCGCTTTGTGTAACATTCCGTGAGAGCAAATGATATAAGGAATGCACATTGCCTATCTAAAACTAACAAACTAAAAGTTTGGTTGTGTACGTCTGTCTCATAACCTGCTAGTGGACGAGTATGTTATCAAAGGGTAACGGGATGTAATGTAAGCCTAGCTCCTTCATTCGGCCTATGTACCAAATGTGTCATTAATTTAGCGACAATCAACAAAATCATTATTGGGATGGCTGATGCACTCTGAAGGAATTGAGACAATATTAATCAATTTATAGTTGTTCACTTCCGCGTAATTTGCGATTTTTTGAACTTTTGGGGCATCATGATTTCACTGGATAAGCTGAACAGATGAACTACACGATCTTCAAGTGATCTAAATTTGGCTTAATTGAATCGATAATGCAAGTAATACAGTCTGGATGTGCAGAAAATAGTTACACGTTACAAACTTACTGTTCACATAGCTAAAATAACAATGATTTTACAAGAAAATCATAGACCCAATGTTGGGGACATATTTTTTTGTATGTTCCCAACTATGGCCTGTTGTATCAATTACGTAGTAAAAACGTAGTTATTGGTATAATTTCAAGTGGACATGCATGAATTCTCGAGTACTTTTTCAAACAGGCGTATCTGATTTTGTAAACAAAGAGGGGAGGTAAGATTCAAACCTGAATTTCTCAAAACTCTCAGCACTCTCATGAAAAGTAGCATCACCATCATGTTAAGGAAATGTTGTTCCTTGTATTCGTTACCCTAGTTTGCGTTAAAGTGCTAACGGTTTCAAGAATTTTATGTTTGAATCTTACTTCCCCTCTTTGTTTACAAAAATCAGATACGTCTATTTGAAAAAGTACTCGAGAATTGACGGTTGTTTATATTCAAGTGACTCATCTAAACAAAAACCGATTTAACAAAATCGTTATATAGTGAATTATAATGTTTTCATTACTGAATGGCTGAGAAATCATATATGATCATCACTTAAGTGTTTTGAGGCTGTTTTACTTTAATTTGTATTGTGAAATGTTGTGTTAAGTAAATCGAATACAGCTAGCAGTGCCTTAATCCATAAAATTAGAAAAAAAATCGTACAAAGTCTATTTAGTAATAAATCCATCGAATGGGACGAAGTTGCATCCATGAATAGACCCAATTTGGTGCCTATAGACCAACATTAAATCCATATCCCTTGAATGTTTCTGACTTTATAATAAGAGTTGTGTAACTTTTCGTGACACATACTACCAAATGTCTTATCAAACTTATCTTTGCAAGTGTATAACTAGTTAAATCTCGCTTACAGCTTAAGAACTTTATGAGATACTAGCTGAACCCGGTGCGAGCCTTGCTACGCATGCAACAAAATGAATGAAAATTTAATAGAACTAAATGCAACTAAATGAAGGGAAATTTAATATAACTGGCATCTTTATGGTTTTTTTTTACCTTCAAAACCCCCCACATGCCAAATTTGATTCGATTTGCTTGTTTAGTTCTCGAGTTATGAAGTAATTTGTGTCTCATTTGTATGAGAGCCTCCCTTCCTGAGAGAGTAGGGGTCTCAAACAATCATAAGAACCTTCTCCAGCCCCAAAAACCCCTTCATATAAATTTTCACGTTGGTCGGTTCAGAACTTTCCGAGTCTATAAGGGTCTGACAAACAAACAGACAGACAGAAATTCATTTTTATGCAAATAGAAATCTAGCCTCCAAAAACCTCCATATGCTAAAAGTGGTTTGATTTACTTGATTAGTTCTCCAGTTATGCAGAAATTTGCTTTTTATTTGTATGGGAGCCCCCTCCCCTTTCAAAATAGGGAGGGGTATTGAACTACCATAGAAATATTTCTTGCCTCCAAAAACCTCAACATGCCAAATTTGGTTTCATTTGCTTCATTGGCTCTCAAGTTATGCTAAAATTTATGTTTCATTTTTATGGAAGTCTCTCCTTTCAGAAGGCGGAGGGGTCTCAAACCTCCATTTGCCAAATTTGGTTCCATTTTCTTGATTTGTTCTTGAGTTATGCAAAAATTCGTGTTTCATATATATTAGAGACCCCTCTTTCAGTGAGCGGAGGAGTCTCAAACCACAATAGAAACATTTCTTGCCTTCGAAAAACTCCACACGCCAAGTTTGGTTCCATTAACTTGATAAGTTCTCGAGTTATTCAGAAATTTGTGTTTCATTTGTATGGAAGCCCCCCCCCCCCCCCTTTGGCCCATTCCAGATGACAGTGGAGTCTCAAACCTCTATAGATACATTTCGGTCCTCCAGATGTCAAATTTGGTTCCATATGCTTGATTAGTTCTCCGAGTTATGCACAAATGTGTGTTTCATTTGTATGAGAGCCCCCTCTTACAGAGGGCGGAGGGTGAAGAGTCACCTTAGAAATATTTCTTGCCTTCAAAAATCTCTACATGCCAAATTTGGTTCCATTTGATTAGTTCTCGAGATATATAGAAACTTTTGTTTCATTTATATGACACCCCTCCACCCCCCCCCCCCCTTCCCAGAGAGAGAGGAGGAGTCTCATACTATCGTAGAAACAATCATTGCCTTTAAAATCCCCGCATGTTAAATTTGGTTCCATTTGCTTTATTAGATCTAGAGTTATGGAGAAATTTTAGTTTCATTTGTATGACAGCACCCCTCCTAGGAGAGGGGAGGGGTCTCAAACCACCATAGAAAAAAAAAATTGTCTCCACAAAACCCCACATGCAAAATTTGGTTCCATTTGCTTGATTAGTCCTTGAGATCTGCAGAAAATTCTGTTTCATTTGTATGGGAGCCTCCCTTTTTAGAGAGGGGATCTGACTACCATATAAACATTTATTGCCTCCAAAAACTTCCGCATGCTTAATTTGGGTTCCATTGATTGATCAGTTCTCGAGTTATGCAGAAATTTGTGCTTCATTTGTATGGGAGCCCCCCCTTTCCAGAGAAGGGAGGGGTCTCAAACCATCATAAGAACCTTCCCCGGCCCCAAAACCTTTTCCATACAAAATTTCACGCTGATCGGTTCAGTAGTTTTCGAGCCTATTAGGTTCAGACAGACAGACAGACAGACAGAAATCCATTTTTATATATAGAATGATTCCACGCCAAATCGGTCGGTCACCAAACTCAACTATCTTCGATTTTGATGAAACTTGGTACACGTCTTCGGTATGTTGAAAAAAAAAATCCACTGGTGTTAAGATTATTTGGATTCAAGAGTAACTTTTGAGATGGGTGTATGTTTTTTTCCAACATTTTACTTGAAAAATCGTAGTTCAAAAACCATTACATTTAGAGAAAAACTTTATATAGGGGAGTTGTAGAGAACTAAAAAGGCTTTGTAAAAAAAATGTACACTGAAAAAAAATTTTTTCATAAAGAAAAATCGAAAATAAATACTAAAAATCAAATATAAAAAAAACATATTTTTAATATTTTTCAAATTTGTTTTGTGGAAATTTGAGAAAAAAGACACGTTTTGAAAAAAACTCTAGGATGGACGCTCTTATAATAAAGAAGTTTTCCGAAGAGCGAACTTTTGGTGCATATTTCAAATTTTGGTTATTCATTATTATAAATGAAAATTATTATACAATATGATTATGGAGATCATTAAAAACAATAATGATGATAATGATAAATCACCTGAACGCAACCGTTTTCGAGATTTTTCGGATTTTATTTCAATAGAATGAAAAAACCTCAGAAAATTCGCTCTTTTCTTAAGTTAATCGAGATTTCCACCAGAAATGATAAATTTTCCAAGATCTTCATATTATAACGTTCACATTACTCTAATGTCCTCTTTTCTTTTGATAGCAGGATGATGAAGACTCATTTGAAAAGAACAAGATAAATAGCACTATTGTTTTAATATTGCAATCAATATATTTATAATTGTTTTATGGCTCTATCGGTCGGGCCGCTCAGAGAATGAAGGGAGCGAATTTGCTAAAGCGATGAAAGTAACAGCGAGATAGATGTCGCAGGGGCGACAAGTGTGAAATGGACAGATGATGAAATTATGCGGAGGGTCATATAGAAGAAGCATATTAATCGAACTGCTGACTATTTTGCCAAGCTCCAACGATGTTAGAGGTCAGGTGTAGTGTGTGAAAACTACACTCCGAACAGTTCGGTGATGTAGCGATGAAAGTAACACATATTGTTTAAGGTAGGTAGACAAATAGCAGCTATAACGTATGTCAGGTATATCTTCTCATAAAAAAAACAGCTAATGTTACGCTGCCTGTAAACTACCAGAGATGTTTTATACCTGCATTTCCAAAGGTACCACAGCCAATATATATGCTCATACATAGTCGCATTCATCAGTAAAATCTATCTGAGTGAACTGAAAATGGAGTTTAACATGAAGAAGTGTTGTATACCGTTTCCCACTAAACGGTGCTCAAAAAACCTTCGTAAATTAACCGAACAAAATGTCAAAAAACTCAAGTTTATGGGCAAAACACATTTGGACACTTCTTTGATGATTTGTGATAATTGTCGTTTGCATTTAAATAGAACGGAACAATCCCATGCTGCAATTTCGGAGCCTAGTGAGAAACCATCAATTACTAACATTATGGATCCACAACCATCTACATCACGGCAAGTAGACTTGTATGGTCTCGAGGAAACGCCATCGGCAATATCATTAATGTCAGTGCCATCTGATAGCAGTGTGCAAGATTATTCAAGGCGCCATAATATTGAGCTATTTAACAAGGGCGTAGCTGGAATCAACGTTTCGCCAATATCGGCTAAAAGTTCCTGAACGTAAATTATGCCCGCAAAAAGTTCAAAGATATTTCAAACGGCATTCGGACACACATATTTGGGGATCAAGCGGAGGAGGATGACCTGGAACAATTGAAAGTGAAAGCAGCCGAATATGACGAAATAATCGCGCAGCTAAAGGACCGGTATGCTGATCCAGAAACTTCGAGGGACGATCAAGTAAGGATACTTTCGGTTTTACCACAAACTTGGACAAATCAAAGAGTAATGGCAGAATTTGGAATAACAAACAAGTACATCGTATCACAAGCTAAATTCCTTGCAAAAAAGTGATGATTGTTTAACAAAAATGTCGTTTTGTTATGTATCACATGAAGAGTATGAACAGGGGGTAGCAGAATGGAATGAAATTTACCGACAGACTAAAACGATTGCAGGTACACAAAAGTACCACTCATTCGTTCCAATTTCAGAAAACGAAGTTTTTGTAAAACTGTTTTCGAATGACGAAGAAGGCAGGATTCATAATATATATAAAAGCAATCAATAGTTTATAATAATATTATCAATGACCGAGATTAATAAATCTTCTATATATATAAATATAAAAATATATATAAAAATGGATTTCTGTCTGTCTGTCTGTCTGTCTGTCTGTCTGTCTGTCTGTCTGTCTGAACCTAATAGGCTCGAAAACTACTGAACCGATCAGCGTGAAATTTTGTATGGAAAAGGTTTTGGGGCCGGGGAAGGTTCTTATGATGGTTTGAGACCCCTCCCTTCTCTGGAAAGGAGGGCTCCCACACAAATGAAGCACAAATTTCTGCATAACTCGAGAACTGATCAAGCAAAGGAACCCAAATTAAGCATGCGGAAGTTTTTGGAAGCAATAAATGTTTATATGGTAGTCAGAGACCCCTCCCCTCTCTAAATAGGGAGGCTCCCATACAAATGAAACAGACTTTTTTGCATATCTCTAGAACTAATCAAGCAAATGGAACCAAATTTTGCATGTAGGGTTTTCTGGAGACAATTTTTTTTTCTTTGGTGGTTTGAGACCCCTCCCCTCTCCTAGAAGGGGTGCTGTCATACAAATGAAACTAAAATTTCTCCATAACTCTAGATCTAATAAAGCAAATGGAACCAAATTTGGCATGCGGGGATTTTAAAGGCAATGATTGTTTCTACGATAGTATGAGACCCTTCTCTCTCTCTGGGAGGGGGGGGGGGGGGGGGGTGTCATATAAATGAAACAAAAGTTTCTATATATCTCGAGAACTAATCAAATGGAACCAAATTTGGCATGTTGAGATTTTTGAAGGCAAGAAATATTTCTATGGAAGTTCAATACTCCTCCCCATTTTGAAAGCCCCCCCCCCTTTTCAAAATGGCTCCCATACAAATAAAAAGCAAATTTCTGCATAACTGGAGAACTAATCAAGTAAATCAAACCACTTTTAGCATATGGGGGTTTTTGGAGGCTAGATTTCTATATGCATAAAAATGAATTTCTGTCTGTCTGTTTGTTTGTCAGACCCTTATAGACTCGGAAAGTTCTGAACCGACCAACGTGAAAATTTATATGAAGGGGTTTTTGATTGTTTAAGACCCCTACTCTCTCAGGAAGGGAGGCTCTCATACAAATGAGACACAAATTACTTCATAACTCGAGAACTAAACAAGCAAATCGAATCAAATTTGGCATGTGGGGGGTTTTGAGGGCAAAAAAAACCATAAAGATGCCAGTTATATTAAATTTCCCTTCATTTAGTTGCAAGCGTAGCAGCGCACGCACCAGACGCAGCTATTATATGTATAACAATGAATTTCTGTCTGTCTGAATCTTATTGAATCGAAAACTACTGAACCGATCGGCGTGAAATTTTGCGTGGAGGGGTTTTTGGGGTCGTAGAAGGTTCTTATGATAGTCTGGAACACCTCCCATATCTGGAAGCGGGGGGGCTCCCATACAAATGAAACACACATTTCTGCATAACTCGAGAACTAATCAAGCAAAGGAAACCAAATTTAGCATGTGGGAGTTTTTGAGAGACAAGATATGTTTCTATGGTTTCTTGAGACCCCGCCACCCTCTGGAAAGGGGGACTCCCATACAAATGAAACACACATTTCAACCAAACATATCAAACATGAGAACTATCCCTACTGCCATGGAAATTTGTATGCAGGGGTTTATGGTTTGGAAAAGTATCCTATGATAGTTCGAGACCTCTCATGCCTCTAGAAATGGAGGCTCCCATGCAAATGAAAAACAAATTCCTGCATAACTCGAGAACTAATCAAGTAAATGGAACCAAATTTGGGATGGGCGAGTTTTTGAAGGCAAGAAATGTTTTATTGTAGTTTGAAGCCCCTCTCTCTCTCTGAAAAGCAGGGGTCCCCATACAAATGAAACACAAATTTCAAACAAACATGAGAACTATGCCTACTGCTGTGCAAATTTGTATGCAGTATGGCCGTGGAAAATTTGTATGCAGTATGTCCGGATTTTTATGCTGGGATTTTTGGAGTCGGTGAAGGTCCTTATGATGGTTCGAGACTCCTCCCTCATCTGGAAGAGGTGCTCCCACACCAATGAAACACAAATTGCCACATCACTCGAAAACTAATCAAGCAAATGGAACCAAATTTGGCATGTGGGGAGTTTTAGACAAGATTTTTTCTAAGGTGGTTTGAGACCTCATCTCTCTGGTGGGAGGGGGGAGGCCTCTCAAACAAACGAAACAGAAATTGGAACCAAACATGAGAATTATCCATGCAACTTAAACTCAAAATGTGTATTTCTAGGGTAAGAAGCATGTACTGATAGAAGTTTGACCCCTGCTTAGCCAAGAATGGGGATGCTTGAGTTACTCTCAGTGCTACATTATGCACAAGAAGTTGATCAAAGGTTATGCAAGGAAAATTACATTCAAACTGACAGGATACGGCTTCGTTTGATGATACATTTTTTGTCAATGAAATGCTTCTACGCAGAGAGAAAGACCTATAGAAACTACCGATCCAAAAGTTTAATTAAAAACATAAATCTTTGTTTTTTTTTCAGAAATTACATTAGTAAACGAAAATATTTTAACCAGATGCACTCACAAAAACAACATAAATGAGCAGGTTCTATTAAATTTTCATTCATTTTGTTGCATGCGTAGCAAGGCTCGCACCGGGTTCAGCTAGTGGTATATATAAATATAAATCCAACCATAATTCATTATTTTTGTCTTATAACTTTAAGTGAAGCTTTTTCAATCGACGAGCTGTTAAGAGTAAGTATGAGGCACATACATGTGTTTTGAAAAGGCTTAAACACAAGAGAAACAATCGTTAGCTATTGTTGTTTAATATCACGAGTAATTTATGAAAAGGGCAGTACTTTTTGAGGCTTTGAAATTTTATTGAAAAAATCGAAATATCTTGAAAACGGTTGCGTTTACGTGGTTTATCATTATTATTATTATTGTTTGTAATAATCTCCAAAACCATATTGTAACATCAAAATTTATTTATGAGAATGAATAACCAAAATTTGAAATATACACCAAAGTTCGCTATTTGAAAAACTTTTTTATTATAAGAGCGTCCATCCTAGAGTCTTTTTTAAAACGTGTCTTTTTTCCTCAAATTTCCATACAACAAATTAAAAAAATATTAAAAATATGTTATATTTATTTTTTAGTATTTATATTTTATTTTTAGTAATTATTTTTGATTTTTCTTGATGAAAAAAAATTTTTTTTCTGTGTATATTTTTTAAGAAAGGCTTTTTAGTTCCCTACAATTCCCTTATATAAAGTTTTTCTCTAAATGTAATGGTTTTGAACTACGATTTTCAAGTAAAATGTTGGAAGAAACACATACGCCCATCTGAAAAGTTACTCTTGAACCCAAATTATCTTAACACCAGTGGAATTTTTTTTTTCCAACGTACCGAACTCATGTGCCAAGTTTCATCCAAATCAATGATGATCGGGTATGATTTATGGGATTTCCGGCACATTCTGGATGGAATCCCTCATATAGAAAAATGTAATCGATCATTGCATAATAGGCTGAGTTAAGGGACACATACCCTAGCAATCGAATGTTCTGGTTGATTGTTTTCGAGAGCGGATGGGCATAGGGTTGAGGAAATTGACGTTTGCAGCAAATCGTGAACTCTGGATCAACAATAGAAAAGGGCCCATCGACATTTGTAAACAAACACTCCTGAGCCCGTTTTCTCGCAAGCCGCTGGCTACACACGCAAACCTACAGAATCATCGTGTAGGGGAAACTTTCCCCTACATGATGATGGTATTGGTTTGCGTGGGTGGCCTACGCTTTGCGAGGAAATAGGCTCAGAAGTGTTTGTTTACAAATGTTGATAGGCCCTTTTCTATTGTTGCTCCAGAACTGGCCAATCTCATTTTGCCTTCGCACACATTCACGGAATCGCACTCATACAATATTGTTAGTTTATGTACAGATTGAGGAGCTGAAGAAAATATTTTCATGATCGAAAATCAATCCGCATGCTTTAAAGTCCCTGCAATTGGGAACTTTATTCCATGGCTATGAAATTTTCTGCGTCTAATACTCGTTTCTAAAGGTATGTTTCCACAGATCAGAAGTAAGCAGAGGGATTAACGTCTAAATATTGGCAGTTCTATTTATAGATTATAAACAGCTTCACCAAATGTCTTAGGTGCTGAATTAACTGCTTAAAAGCCGTCCCGTTACCTAAGCATTTTTTTATACAACATTTTTAAATTAGTCTCAGCTGAGCGAAATGAAGAAAAGCGTTAAAGAAAATCGCGTTATCAAGTATATATTCTTAACACTTATTCTATCTTTCCAGATATACCGTGGGGAACTCCAGCATCCGCAGGGCTAACCGTCTCTATCACTAGAAAGTCAAAAAGTTTCCACTGAAAAGCTGAAACTGTCGGTCAGGAGATTAAAACTAAAATTTATTCATTTAGTTTTTGCAGCTGTCCGGTTCTCTCGGGTGGCGGCCCGGTTGTAAGTGTGCTGCTGATATCGCTTCCAAGAAAAGAGGAAACATGTTAAGGGCTTCCGGTTGTTTGACGATGCAAGTTTTCCTGTCCGAGTTTTCTCCCCTCTCACTCTTTCTCTCTCTGCTGATGATGACGGTCGGCAACGAAACGTGGGGAGGCAAATAGCGATGAAATTTGCATGGTCCAGTGGAGGAAAGTTTTTCAATTTATTTTGCGCAGTATCCGACACGAAAAGTGCGATTCTCGGTTTCTTAAAAACAGAGTTTCCCATTTGATATTTCATTCTGCACGTTGATTGCGGAAAATTTGCATATTAAGGAAGTGAAACCATTCAAACGTGTAAGTGAGAGGGGGAAGTGTTGCCGACCAGCTTGGATAAGGTAATAATTGGATGCAGATAAGGGTGAGATGAAAATAACCTTAGCGTATGTTCGGTACTCGGCAGGTTATCACAGTAAACTGAATACACATGCCATATTGTGGTTGGAGTTGTGGGCCTACTTTTATTTGTAATATTAGGAAACATCAAAAGCCTGTTTACATAAGATCAGTTGGTTTTTATTAGCTGGTCCGATTCTGAATTGAGTCCTCTTTTAGCACGACATTTCCATGATGATTCTTGGTTGTCTGTAACCAAGATAAGACAGTTGGAATTCCCACAACACACAAGACGAAGGGGACATCCATCGCTAAGGAGACCAGTGCACAGTGGTCGGTAGCCATCCATATCCTATGAATGCCACTTTGATAACTATCGTTCTGATTTTTTTAAGGTGTAATATATTCTGTCAAGAATTGATACAAATTTGGACCATTATTTGGACAACTGACCGGTGAAAGTTGGTTAATTTTGAAGTAGAAAACTTTCTGCAAGCCACAGCACTATAAATATCATGTGTAGGTTATTTTTCTTCTATTATTTTGAGAGAGACTTTAACCCTTCGGGCATGTGTAGGTTGCATGAATGTTTTGTTTTGGTTTTGTTCCAGAAGAGCATTTGCCCCCTTGCGCTGAACTGGTCGGCTTGACGTGCCGCATAGGCTCAGTAGGGTTTCTTTGTCAAGACCAGAAGCTAAGAGTTCCATTGTGGTTTTATAACATTAATAAGTTTTTCCAATCTATTTATCAACTTACTTTTTGCCGTAGTAACAAATGCAATTCAAATAGTTCATTTTATCACCTATGTATAAGATTCACTACAAATGATAATTGTGATGTAAGAAAACGGAGCAGCACATCGAAATTTTAGATAAACTTTTCTTTATACCACTAGAAATTAGAAGAAAAATTAGTAATTTTCATTTATTTCTAACTACCTTTGCTTATCTTGACAGATACGCGTATTTCGTCTACAATGTGCAGACTTCTTCAGTGTCTTGTACTAATAACTCGACTAAAATTCGAGTTATTAGTACGAGACACTGAAGAAGTCTGCACATTGTAGACGAAATACGCGTATCTGTCAAGATAAGCAAAGGTAGTTGGAATTAAATGGAAAATACTAATTTTTCGTCTAATTTCTAGTTACAGGTATTCCACTTAACAGCCCAAACCCTCTAGAATTCAATTCTTTATACGATATATAATTTCAGATCACCCATGGTATTTCCAGATATTTTTATAATATTTATTTTTTATCGTGTATCTGATACATTGTCTAAACTTTTAGGATACGCAAGTCCGTCTAAAATTGCAGCAGGACCAACATCGACAGATAAGTAATTACAAATAGAATTGTAAGTATCATTTTATATTTTACCACCCCTTTCACTATATTTTACATGACATTTTCAGAGTTAGGTCATCCACATGAGCTGTAGAAGCAAATAGCTGCATTTTATTATACTATACACTGATAGGCAAAATAAAGTGGCCACTTCAAAAAAAAAAAATTTAACACACACACACACACACACACACACACACACACACACACACACACACACACACACACACACACACACACACACACACACACACACACACACACACACACACAAGATTTGGTTTACCTACTGTCGTATTGTTTGGTAAGACATTCTGGCACCTAATTTTAATAGCTATTGGTAACCCTTCAAAACAAAACAAATTGTGACAGTTCGTTGTTCAGTTATCGGAGTGAGAAAAATGTGCGTTGCGAAACGGTAATTCAAATGCAAAAATGATCCACAAATGTTTTGTTATGCTTGTGGCGTCTACATTTTTGCGACACCGGTTAAATTCCCTACTTCTCTTCAATCTGCGTTCCGTTTTTATTTTGAAATTTGTCCGGAGAATTTGGATAAACCATGGGTGCCTAACGTTCTGTGTAATTCGTGCAAAACATGCCTGGCTAGGTGGATAGCGGGTAAAATGTATGTATGTCTTAACCACTGGTCCCATTCAAATTTGTTATATACTCTCATTTCTGTAACTGATAAGCCGCTATTTGTCCTTTGATAAGCCATTTATTTGGAATGAACCTTTTTGCCATGCTACGGATGGTTATTTCTGCCTCACCGAAGTTCAACAACATGGCCGCCATAAGTCGGTGCAGTATGCTGATGTGCAATCCGTAGAAAAACCAACTCCACATTCGAATTCAAACCGGTACCCTATTTGCCCAAAACGAAAAAGGGAGTCTTCATTTGAAGATACTGCCCAGCTGGTTAACGAGGACGCAGATCAAAGCGACACAGAATTTTAAACAAAACCATCATTATTTTCCCAAGCAGAATGCAATTATTTGGCACGTGAATTGAAATTTTCGAAACAGAAATCTGAACTGCTTGCATCACGCTTAAAAGAAAGAAATTTATTTGAGCCTGGTGTGACAATTTCGTACTACAGAAATCGTGATGAACAATTCGCTAAATACTTGTCCAAACAAAATAAAGCTACACACTTAGAAAATTTTACAGTATTCGGTAATTTTTTACCGAACTTTCAACAGCCGAACGTTCGGTAATCCGATTTACCGGATCTCGGTGAAATTTTACAGTATTCCGGTAAAAAAATTACCGGAACTTGTCAAATTTTACCGAAATCCGCTAAATCGGATTACCGAACTGTTCAGCTGTTGAAAGTTCGGTAAAAAATTACCGAATACTGTAAAATTTTCTAAGTGTGTAGTTTTTGACGAGATGTAAACGGTTTGTTCGAAGAGTTTGGGGAGCATCAGAATCCAAGTGAATGACGTTTGTTTATCGACAGCAGTAAACTGAGTTTGAAGGCTGTTTTACTGCATCCAGGAAACAGGACACCCTCGATACCGCTGGCCCATGCAGTTAATATGAAGGAATCGTATGAACCAATGGAGCTGCTGCTGAATTTGATAAATTATAAGCAACACTCTTGGAAGATTTGCTCCGATCTTAAGGTTGTTGCCATGTTGACTGGGTTACAACAGGGGTACACAAAATGCATATGCTTTCTCTGTAAATGGGACTGCCGTAAGGAGCATTACGTTTAAAAAGCCTGGCCAAAGAGGACATGTTTGACTCTTGGGAAAGAAAACATGAAATGTGTTCCTCTCGTGGGTAAAGATCAATTTATTCTCCCACCGTTACACATAAAACATGGACTCTTCAAGAATTTTGTAAACGCGTTGGAAAAGAATGGACCTGCATTTGAATATCTGAAACCAGTATTCCCAAACATATCGGATGCAAAGATTAAGGGAGGTGTTTTCGTGATGAGGACAAACATTTCTTCGCAGTTTTGGCTCCTGATGAGCAAGAAGCGTGGAAATCATTTCGACTAGTTGTTACGAATTTTCTAGGAAACACTAAATGTGCGGATCATGTTGAATTTATTGAGAATTTGCTGGAAAACTATAAGAAAATAGGAAATATTAAATCTAAAAATAACTTATCAAGCTACCCGTGTTTCATGTACATAGTTTATAACTCGTTGCTCGTCATGAGTATAGGTGTGAACATGTCATTGCAAAACCATTTTCTCCACTCACATTTGGATTTCTTCCCACCGAATCTTGGCGACGAAAGTGATGAGCACGGTGAACGATTCCACCAACAAATGAAGCAAATAGAACGACGATATCAAGGCTTTTGGGACGAATCAATGCTGGGTGACTACTGTTGGTTTCTAGTTAGAGAAACCAAAACGACGCATAAACGACGAAGCTCAAGTTTGAATCATTTTTAAGTTTTAATAAACTTATTTTAAAGAAATTTGCCTATAGTGCTCAAGAATGACAAAAAAACTGTGTGTGTGTGTGTGTGTGTGTGTGAGAGAGAGAGAGAGAGAGAGAGAGAGAGAGAGAGAGAGAGAGATGGGCGTATTTCTTTCGAATTTCTGTTTTTTCCCGCATTTCTGCACTTTTTCCAAAAACCAGCATACTTCCTCATTTTTCAACCGATTTTCACCATTGAGCCCTAATTTTCTTCGTTTTTTCTTTGGCTTTAAGCTACATATGCAATATATTTTTTTGTTGACGTTATTTTGGTATTAATCATATGTTTAGCACATTTTTTTTACAAATCTCCAAAAAAAATCGCAAAAAATTATATATACTTATAAATAGCGTCGAAACTATTACTCCTACAATATTGCAATGTTCAAAAGATCAGTGTTAAATTTAATTTTGCTTCATTTGATGACAAAATATTTGAAATTGGATCACACGCGTTGGAGATATTCTATTTTAAGTAAATGTGTTTTTGTTCATTTATTAAAAAATCAACTTTTATCCATATCTTGAAAACTGTTCGACTTTAATTTTTCGATCGGCATTTTTGAGATTCTACATAAAAATTCACATTGAAAATGATGATCAGCTTACCGAGTTCAATAAATGCTGTAAACCAGTGTAATTTTAGTATCGTTTCAGAGAACGTGGCCACAAATAATTTATTTTCCAAATTTTGAAGACAATGTCTAATAAAGACTATAAAAATATATAAAAATTCATTTTAAATCGGATACTTCTCTAAATTTTTAGGGATTGAATAACTATATATTTAGCTGCTGTGTTTAAACAATATTTATTTATTCGTTTCCCTCCCCAAGATGAATGCTCATTTTGTTTCTCTTAACACTGCTCATGAGATCTTGGACGAGGCTTTGTCCATCTTCCTTACAATTACTCCCAGGTTTTCTCAAAGCTTCATCGATTTAATTTTTCCCTTTTCTTTAACTATTTCTTCGTTATCGCCCAAACTTTCGATCGGACCCGAAGTTCTGGTGTGTTGAGTTCCTCTGGGACCACATTAACGCCCTTGCTTTTCTGTCCTTCTGAGCTGGCGTAAAGACTGCTGGCGCGAAGATCAGATCCCAACAGCTTTGGACCAGAAAGATAATATAGCCTTCTGCAAGCATTCCTCTCAATCGTTTGCCCGTTTAGGTGCCGTTAGTAACGAACGGCTTGCTGTACCGTCCGCTCTCGCAGATCGCCTGCCACAACAAGTACCACTTCTTCGCGAATTTGTCCATCTTTCTCTTCGGAATTTTTCCGGAACATCCATGTGGACATTTACAATGGCTCAGGCCGGGGATTTGTTTGGTGTTCACCAGCAGATATATGTCTCGACGTCGCCTTGAAGACAGCCTGGCTTGACCAGCCACTCCACGGTACAGCTTCCGCGCACGCAATTTGGCCATCGTGTTTTGCTTGTCAGTCAGTTTGGCGCCTTCCTGACCTTAAAAATACGTAGCCCAGCCCGCTTCATGGTCTGCTGGACGAACCACTTCGATAAATTGACCTTTTTGGCCACGTCTTTCAATTGCGGAAAGGTTCGGGTTATTCTTATAGTACTGCTCCTTATCTTCCGCAGCTTCTCTGGGTATTCCGTATTCGGCCGCTTCCAACGCGCCGCTCGATGGTCTTCGTCTCTTGGAACATCTTCACAACGCGGGACACGGTGGAATGGTGGCTTCCGAGCCTTTTGCCGATCCATCTGTGCGGCTAAATACAGGATTATCGATCACCGCACCAAGATTTGCTGGCGCGACAATATCATTCAAATATCTCATTTCCTAAACAGAATTTGCACATAAACATAACACTCTAAACTAGTATTACCCAAAATTTCATTAATGTTTACCGCGATAAAAAGTTAGACCCAAACCAAAGGGTCGCATTTTTTCGAGTCCATTTTTATCTTGTTTTATTTCTTATTTTGTTTTGTTTTTCATTGTTCTTTCGTCATGGACTGACTGAACTCGAAGACCCAACCGGCTACATCCTGTGCTTCCGAAAAAGTCCGTAATGACGGGTGAAATCGCACTCGAAAAGTGTTCTCAGGCTGTTAATCGCGTACGTTGTGGAAGTGATATTTTCCCATCGCTAAAGTTTGAAGAAGTGACAAAATAGTTTTTTGTTTGGCTCTCAGCCTCCATTGGCAGTGAAGGGAATTTTTCTTACAGATTATTTTCTCAACCTCTCTTTCACTGAGCCAAATGGCTCTCTCAGTCTGTCGCTTGCGTTTGCACTTTTTGGGAGAAGTGCTGTGGTATTGGTGTGAGTTTGGCGGTTCATATTTTGTTTTCATTCGCCCACCCTGGATGCGATTCATCAAAACATGAAGATAGAGAGGTACGTGGTTGTGTGTGTGTGTGTTGGCAGTAGTTTGCATCGCATCAGCGGCAACAACAACACAACGGTATTATACAGCACGACGTCGGCAGTAGCACCTCATCGCGCGTCGCAGATTACTGGTGTGCGTGTGCAATTGGTTCCGGTGAGCTGAAGTTAGAAAGTGGTGTTGCGCGATATCTGAATCGCGCCGTGCTCGCGATTCATTGAAAGCGACATACATTCAATTGCGCTGTTGTGTGTTGGTGATTCTTCCTCAAGCGAGTCCAAAGTGTCGTCGTTCGCGGGTATTGTGGGGGAAGATATATTCTGCAACTAAGTGCCAGTTTTTTAGAAGAAAATACCACAACCGTGCCAAAGTGAATTTTGATTCGGTGCTCAGGATAAGTTTGTAAATTGATCAGTGCAAGAAGGTGTATTGAACAAAGATATCAATATTTGCTACCGGAAGGTTTCCGACACATCTGCGACGGCAGAGGTTGATGTGGACAGTGCCGACGGCAGCAGCTGCGGTTCAGCAGGACTTGGTCATCAAGGATATCGAGGAGAGCTGGTTTGCAAAGCAACAAATAATTTATTTCTACCATATTTTGAAGACAATATCTTGTATCCTGTTTTATTTTATTCTGTCTATTTTGTTATGTTTTGTTTTTAGTTATGCTTGTCTCTTTTCAGTAACATTACTTTTGGCGAAAAGTGCTACATATTTTCAGCGTATCGTTAACCAAAACGAACCCGGCTGCTAACCTATCCCCAACTATCCAACATCCCAGTGATTTCTCGTGGAAGTGCAGAGGATTTCTCGGCTTCCTGAAAAGCGAGTGTAGTAGAATCCTACCGACTGCGCCATTGTCGTGACGCTTTCCAGCCATTTTTTTTCTTCCTGCTATTGTTTAACTTGAAAAAATGCGACTACTGTATAACTAATGCCAACTGAATGACGAACTGAAATGTTGTTCCTCCTCTCGGAGCCAAGGTTTTCCCACTTTCTTTTGCAAAAATGCGATCTTCTCTCTCTCTTTCTCTCTCTCTCTCACTCCATGGTAACCCGACAGCTCACTCAGTAAATCCGAGAGCTCACTTCAGGAAGGTCGGAAACCAACAACTCACACGATCATTCCCCTGAACAACACAATCGGTACCATATTTCCGGAGAAAGAATAACGTTTCTGTATCGCTAGCTTGCAGACAATGCGTTCTTCTGATCGCGTTAGAAATAGTATACACGAATTGATATTAAATAATCAATTTCAGACTGAACAACTTTTTTTTCATTGTATTGACCCAACCGGATCTACAGCGAGTATCAGTCAACACGTTCCTTTCCCATTCCCTACTTGACCCAGCATTCGGACACGGCCGGCGCCGGTATTGCTTTATAATGGGCCACCAGTTTTTACACATTGAGAATGTATGTTATTCCCAAACATCATCTGTTGGTTCTTTGTGTAAATACAGCTGAAGAAGGGAGCTTAGCTGAATATTTCTCCTGTACTCTGTATTAACTGAACTTGAAAAAGTAAAAGAATTTGACTTATAAATAAAAATTTCGATCGGCTCACATACATTACTGTTTGACCAAATTTTGATCGGAACACTCTTTACTTCTATCTCCTCATCGACCGATGAAATATAGGATAGCTAAAAATATCCGTTAAATACTTTATTATTAAGAATGTAGAATATTGCAAAATCGAAAGATACTGTTTGAAAAGCCGCAATCATCTTTAAAAATAATCAGTTTTGAAACTCTTCCATATCAGTGAAGAATGTCAAAATATTCTAATTATCTGTTTTAAAGGGCTGAACTACGTCCCCTTCAAATGAAATACTTCAACGTGGCACTACAAACCCCTTGAAGCATGTCTTTTCGTCGCATCCAGCATGATTGCCCGTTTCAATCGTTGTTCAGAGGATATCATCCTTTGTGAAGCGGTCCACGACCCCTCGCTGGCTGACTTCACTCTATTTGTGGTCATCATAAATGCAGCAACTGACTCAATGAATCCCTCTACCTACAGACATACCTTGTTCAGATCGGTGGAACAATGCATTCGTAATTGCGTTTGTCCATATGGATGGAAAAATGCACTTCATTGACAGTTCAGTTTTATTCCGACTTGCACAATCATCTAAATCCATTGTTGGCGATTCCCCTTTTACTGCCTTGTAACGGAATCCAATTCCAAACGAATGCTCATTCATACTTGCACGTGAATAGATGGTCGACATCGACGAAAAAAAAAAGTTCCATGCCGACACATTTCATGAATTTTAAATAATCAAAAAGCGTGAAATTGAATTTTGAATTTTTATGAAATATACACCTCACTTCGTCGACTTGGTGGCGTTCTCTGGCTGTTGCCGTCAGTCCAACCGTAAGATTTACCGGGCATGTATTCCAGGATAATACAGAGAGGGCCCCATGATGGAAGAGCTGTATCGATGTCGAGCATGAAAAATTTGGAGAAATGTTAAGGTGAAAAAAAAAATTGCTGGCGCCACTCGTTTCGTTTCAAATGGTGTCCGGATGGTCGTATGTGAAAGCAAGTAGCCACCTCCTCCTTCGCATACACGTCCCAGTGCATATAAATTTCACTTAGGTAAGAGCTCCACGACCCTCATCGTCCCGATGATTACTTTCGCTTGTGAGCGCGCACAAATGAACGTGAACATTTTACACCATCTGAATTATAGTAATGCTCTTAATTGAAGTGTTTTGGCTGACACCGCTCTGGAATCTGGCACTTTCCGGATCTACCCAGTGGGTAGCTTGTGAAGAGATATGGTCACTTTCCACTCGCTGGAAAGTTGTCCTATTTCCATTGCAACTGATGGTCTAGTCAGTCAATGAGCTGCGGGTAAATAATGGATTCGACATTTTAATGTAGGGCAACGCTTCGTTGTTCTATACCGGATGCCAAAAGAAAATTTCAGAAAATGAGGTAATTCTCGTTCGACTGATCGGAATGACTAAATTTAAACACCATTTGATGGAAAAAATTAATCTATTAATCATTGTTTCGCATTATATCTGTACCTAAGATCTGTACCTACCGTTATATCTGTACCTATTTTTGCTCATACATAAACCCGAATGTTCGGATCTCAATTAAAAACTAGTTTTGTAGGAGCTTCTGGTGATGTAGCTCAAAACTGTAATAAATTTATATTTTAATTTTCTCATAACCTTAATGCTTTACTTTTACAAACATGAGTAGTTTTTCACTCCTTGATACTGCTAATCGACCTTCTTCGTTTTTTTTTTCACTATCTGCAAACCTCACTAATTTTTCAATCTACTACTTCAACATTAATTCCTCTACCAATTCGTATAAACTTTACTAATTCAATTTGTATTTTTCAGGTCCAAACTTTGGGAAATCAACGCGGTTTTTATCACATCTACACATCAATTGTTCAATGGCTGCAATAAACTCCTCCAAATCATGTTGTTTTTGTTTTGCTTTTTTTCTCCTTCCTTCTTGACAGTTTCACACGTCGCGATGAATTCGTCCACCAGATTTCAGCTACCAATTTTTCACCCACCAGTCACGCAGTGATGCCAGGTGCCGCAACAGCCCCACCCGTAACTCTGGCGCAGGGTCCTCTATACGCAGCAAGATGTTCCGTCGCTTATCTCAGGCACCGCAATCTTCGCCACCGGTCGTCTATACAGCTTTCCTCCAGCTCGAACCACAACTTGTCTGACTGTATTATCAGTACCCTTCACAACTTCCTCGATTACTCCTCGAATCCAGCTTTTCTTTTCGCTTCAACTTCCATATACACCAGAGCTCCAAATTGCACTGGACCTTGCTCCTCTTGCCATTTTGACCTCAAGTTTATCGTCGGTAGATATTCTTTCATCCATCGCTTCCAAAGTCTGCCCGCCAGCACTTGTGATCGCTCGTACTGATCTCGCAACGCTTTTGCCAGATGGTTGCTTTGCCTCACGCCCACTAGATGGATAATCAAGTAAAAACTTGTTCGGTGCCAGTGCTTCTGGTTCCGCACTCTCCTTGGACACAAACGTTAAGGGTCTTGAATTTATCATGCTTTCCGCTTCAGCCAACGCTGTCTCCAACACCTCATCCGAAAGGGATCGTCCATCATTCAGCTCCTCCAATGCTTCTTTCACTGACCGAACTAGCCGCTCCCATGTGTGGTGCAGCCGGTGGATTGAAATTTCATCTTATTCTCGCATTAGTGAAGTTCTCGCTGCATTCTTGATAATTTCCTTGCTAGCTCCGACAAAGTTTGTCCCATTGTCCGAGAAAAACTCAATTGGGAATCCACGCCGACACACGAATCGTCGAATCGCCATTAGACAGGACGCTGTCGACAGATTTCTTGCAACTTCCAGATGCACTGCTCTCGTCGTAAAGCACGTAAACAGCGCCACCCATCGTTTTTCACTTCGCCGCCAACGACGACTGCAATCGGGCCAAAAAAATCTACACCTGTGTATGTGAAAGCACGAAGGAATGGCGTCACTCGCTGCACAGGTAGGGGTACCATCCTTGGTACGGTTGGTTTGCACTTGTACACTTTGCACCATACGCAGTTGCGCATCACCTTCGCAACCTCAGCTCGAATTTTTGGGATACAGAATTCTGCATCAGTTCGTTTACTACTGCCTCTCGATGTCCATGACCAAGCTGCCGATGCTTAGCCTTGCACTTGCTTCCACAGGATCTATTCGGTTCGCCGGAATTCCTCCCTCTGTATAGGGAACGCAACAAATTGACGGTATTTTCGAGCGTCCGATTTAATCCACGACCGAACAGTACGGGAATCGGTCCAGTAGAACACCCTTTTTATTTCGAAGTTATGACTCCCTAGAATTGTGTCCTTCAGGCGAGCGCCTAACACTGCTGCAATCAGTTCCAAACATGGAATAGAATGCAGTTTGATTGGAGCAACCTTTGATCTAGCTTGGACTAATGTACATCGTGGAACTCCTCTAGCTAATATACGAATGTAATCGACTTCTCAATATGCGCTCCAACTAGCGTCCACAAATATGTCGAGCTGAAATGATCCGTAATCGAGTCCATCACCGAAGTAGTATCTGAGAATTCGAACAGCCTCGACATTTTTCAGACACATCGTCCAACATTTCCACTTCTCCATCGCTTCTTCGTCGATCTCTTCACCCCAGTCGCAACTGCTCCTCCATAGATCCTGTATGATGACACGTCCGTGAATCGTGAACACCGCTAGAAATCCAAGGGGATCAAAGAAGCTCATCACACAGCTCAATTCAATCCTTTTCGTTGGCCTAAGCGCACCCGTCATAAATGGCTGTAGCTGCTCTTTGACTTGAGTAGAGAATGTGAGATCATCCTGCATCGTATTCCATACAATTCCAAGCACTCGCTCATGTTCAGTCTCTTTATCACGATGAAAGTAAATCTCCTGACTTGCCTGCCGTTCTCCGAGTTTTATCAACACTTCTTCAGCATTGGAAACCCAGTTCCTAATGTGGAAACCACCACGGGAATGGATCTTTCGTACCTCTTCAGCTCGCTGAACTGCCTCCTCAACGGTATCAACGCTGTCAAAGTAATCGTCGACATAATGCTTCTTCACTACCGCATCTGCTGCTTCCAGATAATCCTTGGCAAACTCTTTCACGTTCTTTTCATAACATACAGTGCTTGGCTTGGTGAACACGTTGCTCCAAAAATGGTCCATCACGTACACTTCTCCACCGAACAAAAACCGTTGCGCTTGACGATCTTCAGAATGGATCCACACTTGGTGGAACATCTCGCGAATGTCACCTCCAATTCCAATTTTTCGTTCTCGGAACTGACTGATCACTGATGGCAAGAACACTAGTAGATCTGGACCTTTCAACAATACTGTATTCAGGGAGACACCTTGAATGGCGGCTGCTGCGTCCCATACCAAGTGAACTTTGCCGGGTTTTTTCGGGTTCAAGACTATATTCAACGGCAAATACCACACCTTGTGTCGCTCTGTTGATTGTAATTCCTGTTGAGTTGCTTTGTGACAATAACCCTTCTCTAAATACTCCATCAACTGCTTCTGAACTTTTTGCTGTAGCTCTGGGCATCTTTCCAATCGTTTTTCGAGACTCCTCATCCGCTTTTCCGCCATACCATAACTGTTTGGAAACCGGATATCTTCTTCTCTCCATAGTAAGCCAGACTGAAATCGGTCACCGATACGCACCGTTGATTTCTCCAGAATCTTCCTGGCTCTGCGGTCATCATCTGACTCCGGCACCATATCTACCATCACGGCTGAGTCTTCTAAAACGTAATGGGATTTTAGAAGTTGGTAAAGATCTTCGTTCGACACACTAGCACATGTATGGTGACCAACGAAGGTGGTCCCAAACTGTGACTTTTCTTGAGGACCATACACTGTCCAGCCTAGAGCTGATCTCACCGCTATTGGCTCGCCCAGATTTCCAACTCTATATTCCAACGGGGCAAACAGGTGCAGGTGTTTAAGCCCAATCAGGATGCGCGGTGTTTCCATTGGATAATCAGCTACCTCAAGACCTCGCACTTGTTGATAATTCTTCACAAATTCAGCCAACTGCATCGTCTGCTTCGGTAGCCCTAACTATCTCACTGAATGTGCACTCCGCATTTCGGTTGTCTGGTTTGACTCCACACTTGATATCTCCAGATTGCTCACCTTGGACTCTCTCTCAAGTCTAGTCATCCCGGCGATCCACGAGACACGTAATGGTTGTATGACTCCGTTGCAACCCAACTCCTCTGCCACCGACGCTTCGATCAGTGAGTATGATGAGCCTTTATCCAGAAACGCCAATATTCTGAGGAACTTTGAACCGTTGTACACCACCACTGGAACGATACGGAAAATCACTAGCGATACGGCTATACCGGTGAGAGTGTTGCAATTGGAGTTCACTGGCAGTTGATGTACCAACGTATTGTGCAATCCATTACAATTTGCTACATGGCAACGGATGTTGATCTTATACTTTGCGTCGCCATGTGCATTTAGACAACTTCTGCAGAGCTTCCACTTATCTACTGTTTGCAGTCGCTAGCGCTGGATGAAGCTGCAGAAACTCATCACAGTTTCGCAATCTGTGATTTGTTTCACCACACAATACACACGGAATTCTCTTTTGCGGTTCATCCTCCTGCGGCGCCTTTTCATCCTCATTGTGTATATTCACAAATCCTCCGGACTCCTTCGTTTTGTTACGCTCTCGATTACGCTCTGCATTGGACGCACGACTGCCACTGGCTTTCCCATCGACCAAATTTATCGCCTCCGTCGCAACTGAAACTATCTCCGCTAGAAAATCCGCCATGGTACGTAACGTGATCTTCTTCTGGTCATTGACTTCGCTCCGTTTGTACCGGATCCAATCCATCTTCGTGCTCGGTGGAAGCTTCTTCGCCAACTCGCCAATCAACAACGGATTCATCAGGTGATCTTCCAACTGTGTTGCCTCCATATGGTCGCAGAGTTGTTGAACTAGCCGACCGAAGGTGATGAACGAAGCTGGTTTTTCTGACTTCGGGCTGTCAGCGGATCTAAACTTCTCTAGTAGCGTCTCCAATATTTGTTCGGGCTGTCCAAACTGCTCCCGAAGCTCCTGGATCACCTTTGGGACGAACTGCGGCAGCAAAAGTCGCGATCCTACTGCTTCCAGTGCAGCTCCCTTCAGGCACTCCTGCAACCGAACCAAATTCTCTAGATGCGAGAAACCACACGCCTTTTTTGTCGTCTCAAAGCTAGTAATGAAGATTGACAACTCTTCTGGCTTCCCGGTGAACGTCGAGCTAAAAACTGTCGCGCAGACAGCTGAGCCTTCATTGGCACCACTTCGATTTCTCCACAACCACCATCACCATCATCTTCACCTTCACTTTCCGACGACAACTTCGGATCGCTAGCAGTTTTCGAACGACCTGACTTCGCGTTGACTTTTGACTGGACCCCTGGACTTTCAAGCACCCTTCGTAATCCTACCATCGGAGTCGACAGCGGTAAAGTCAACTCCGCCAGCGATGATTCTCGGATAATAGAGATACACAACGTGTATGTCTAAGATCAATGTGAATCATCGGAGCCGGTTCCAAGTCCGGGTAAAGGAGGAGGATATATGTGGTGATGACCGTAGCCACACGAATGCCTAATACAATCTAAACCTGAATCTACGGTGTAATGCGACCCGTGCCTATGCATGCATGGCTGGGGGGGTGAAACAATTACTCAGTCGCGAACGGAGCCTGTGGGGAACTAGGGCAAACCCCACAGTATCGGATCCCTTGCTGCGCTAGTGCAGGGCTCTGGCGCAGTCGACCTTTACTTCCCGTGCTACTCCTGGGATTTTAAATGAGCAACAACAATACTAAATTAACAAAAGGTACCGACTGCCTCTCTCAACCGGAAAAGATGGACACAGACCAGGGAGACTCTCGAAGCCCAGTTAGACAGCAAATCACTGGGAAGTATGTCTACCTGTCCATAAACCAACCTGGACACACCAAAAAACTCCGCGCTGGAAGATGGTGGCGAGGACGATGGAGTAAACGTCACTATCAAATCAGCTGCGGCTAAAACATGCGAACTTCAGAACCCAGACCGGGTTAAGCTGAGTGGAGCCGGAAAAAAGCGCCTGAAAAAGCTGTTGGATCAAGGCTACGGCAATGAGGAGGCCTATCGTCTGGCTAAAAAACCAAGTGAGACTTCGCAGCCAGAATCAGCGAAAAGGCCCAGAGCTGATCTATCTAGTGGGAAGGTAAACCACACCCAAAAAAAAACTAAGGAGGCATTCACGCCAACGGGCAGGCTACACAAGGCCAGCAGCAAGCCTTCCAACGTTACTTCGGTGAACAGCCGGCTACACAGAGACAACCAAGGGTCCAGCAATATAAATGTCCAGGAAAAACTCAAGAAGGCTGTGTAGTATCGATGTTACGATATTCATTACGGTGGGGTAAAGTACAACAGGGAAAGCCAGTAGTTGAATGTACTCATGCATACAGATCCAATACAGGTAGACTGCCGTTATTAGCATAACTGTCCCATGTATATAGGGAAACCCATAGAACATGGGACAGTTTTGCGTAGAACGGCAGTAGACTACTTTGCAATTATGCTAGAGATATTGAATAAATAGAGAGTTGAGCAATTCAAAGAGGAAGAATCAATGGACAAGGAGCATGTGTTTTTCGCAATGGGGTGGAACACCTTTGAATTTGTGGTAGGAGGTATAAAAATCCCCATGATCATTCTGGATCTGACGCAAATATTGTAGACGAGTTGACTTGGAACGAAGTTCAGCAAGCTGGTATTAAGACAAAGGAGATGACGGAATGCATTGATCGTAAATTGGTTGGATATGCTACGAAGCAACCAATGAAAATAAAGTGCATGTTCCGAGCAGATGTTCAGGCGGGAACCAAAACTGTCGAAACGAAGTTTTATGTCGTTGAGGCCGGAAAATATAATCTCTTGGGCGATACAACTGCTAAGGAGTTGCAGGTGTTGAAGGTTGGATTTGACGTCGGACTAGTGGATGGTTCATAGCAGATACCGTTTCCAAAGATAAAAGGAGTAATTGTCGAAATACCTATTAATAAGGCAGTCCAACCCGTGCAGCAAACCTACCGCCGTGCGCCAATTGCTTTGGAAAGTCAGATCCATGAAAAGTTAAAATTTTTGCTTGAGATGGACATCATCGAAAAGGTAGATGGCCTTTCTCCATGGGTTTCTTCAGTCGTACCCATCGTAAAACAATCCGGCGAACTTAGGCTTTGCATTGACATGAGGCAGGCTAGTCAGGCTGTTCTACATGAGACTCATCCACTTCCGGTTATTGAGGAGCTATTGGGAAGCGTTGAAGGTGCGGTGAAATTTTCTAAACTGGATATCAAGGAGGCGTATCACCAGTTAGAAATCTCAGAAAAGTCCCAACCCAAAAGTTACAACTTTTATTACAAAATACGGACTCTTCAGGTAAAAGGGTTTTTACTAACGATAATCAAAACTAATAATAAAAAAAAATGAATTGAAAAATAAAGATCTTTTGTATTTTCCCTTGCCTAATTTTTAGGTACAAGCGTATGATGTTTGGCATCAGTTGTGCGCCAGAACTTTTCCAAAAAATTATGGACACAATTGTCGTGGGGCTTGAAGGTGTTATTGTATACCTCGATGATTGCGTGGTATCAGGTAGCACCCAAGAACAACATGATAGTCGTTTCAATGCCCTACTGCTACGTTTCAAGGAATACGGTGTTCTTCTAAACTGGGACAAGTGTGTATTCAACGTGCAAAAATTGGAATTTTTAGGGCACGAGCTTTCAACAGAAGGGGTCAAACCAGTAAAGAGTAGAGTTTTGGCGATACAGCAATTTAGGGAACCTGGCAATCTGGCTGAACTGCTTTCTGAATCTGGTTACCTACGTGGGAAGATTTATTCCACATTTAGCAACCAAAACTGACACTCTTCGAAGCCTACTCCGTGGGGGTCATAAATCTCAGTGGTAACTCAATTATCAAAAAGCTTTTGACGAGATAAAAAGAGCTGTGGCCGACATTAAACATCTAGGGTTTTTCAGTCCTCGGAATGAGACAATTTTGGTAGCGGACGCAAGTCCAACGGGGCTAGGCGCGGAGATCGGAGAACAATATCATATGCCAGTAAGTCGTTGACAGACCTTGAACGCAAGTATTTCCAGACGGAGCGTGAGGCCCTTGCGTTGGTCTGGGCTGTAGATCGCTTTAAGTTATACTTGCAAGGTGCGAAATTCAAACTTGTAACTGACTGCAAGCCTCTGGAATTTTTATTTAGCCCTAGAGCCAAGCCCTGTATGCGTATTGAGCGATGGGTGCTGCGCCTACAATCTTATACCTTTGAGATCGTACACGAACCGGGGGCTACAAATTTGGCAGATGCGCTCTCGAGGTTATCTATGACCCATCCCAAGATTTTTGATGTGGAAGGTGAGAATCACATAAGACTTACCTTTGCTTATCTTGACAGATACGCGTATTTCCTCTACAATGTGCAGACTTCTTCAGTGTTTCGTACTAATAACTCGACTTGGTTATTAGTACGAGACACTGAAGAAGTCTGCACATTGTAGACGAAATACGCAAATCTGTCGAAGATAAGCAAAGGTAGTTAGAATTAAATGGAAAATACTAATTTTTCTTCTAATTTCTAGTTACAGGTATTCCACTAAACAGCTCAAACCCTCTAGGATTCATTCGAGAAGTGGTTTTTCCGGTACACGGAGCTATTCGAGAGTGATGCCAGGAACTTGGACGATGCTGCCAAAGTTCGGTTGCTCCTAAGAAAGCTGGATACCGCATCTCATAGCCGATAAGTGAATTACATTCTTCCGAAGCTACCCAAGGATCTTCGGTTCGCCGAAACCATGTCAACACTCAAGAAGATTTTCGGCAAGCAATCCTCTATTTTCCACCCACTGTTCCAGTGTCTGCAGCTATTCAAGTCGGAAGGCGATGACATAGGTGGCATGGTGAACAGAGCTCTGGAAGAATTCGAGTTCCAGAATTGCAAGATCGACCAGTTCAAGTGTTTTGTGTTCGTCTGCGGACTCAAAGCTCCTCGATATGCAGACATCCGAGCCCGACTCCTATCACTCATCGAAGACGAAACGGCGGAACATCTGGTAACACTCCAGATGCTCATCGACGAGTTTCAACGCCTCGTAAACCTGAAAGCGGACACATCGATGATCGAGCAGCAATCAAGCTTGAAGTCATCCGTACGTGCAGTCTCGGAGAAGAAACCCGGTAAGCCTCACCAGCATTTGATGAAGATGGAATCGAAGACACCCCGTACTCCCTCTTGGCAATGCCGGCAAAAGCATTTTGTTCGTGATTGTCCGTTTTTTACACATCAATGCAAGACGTGCAATCGAACTGGCCATAAGAAGGGTACTGTCAAAAAAGCTACAGCTACATCCAAACCACCTCAGGACAAACGTTACAAGGGAAAGAAGAACGGATCAGCCACGCAAACCGCGTTTCATCACGTTTTCATCATTCCAGAGTGAATCAAATTGCGAATCAAAGCAGGAAGACAAAATTTGTAATAACATCAATCAACGGCGTTGCAGTTTCACTCCAGTTGGATTCAGCAAGCGATATCACAGTGATCTCCGAATCAACCTGGATGATGCTTAAGACACCAGAAGTAAAGCTACCCTCAATAGAAGCTGTCAATGCGTCCGGCGAGCCTCTAGGTCTGATCGGTGAGTTCCAGTGTGATGCGGCTATCAATGGCGTTGTGAAGCAAGCAAGATGTTTTGTGACGTCTGTTCCTGATCTCAATGTTCTGGGCCTAGAATGGATCGACCTGTTCAACCTGTGGTCAATACCGTTCGACACAATCTGCAACCACATTGGATCTGAACACAAGCCATCAACCAAAAATTCACTTCAAAAACTTCAAGCAAAGCACGCTCAAGTTTTCGACGAATCGTTGGGTCACTGCACAAAGACCAAGTGAAGCTTTTCCTGAAACCTGATGCCAAGCCCGTATTTTGTTCTAAGCGACCGGTTCCTTTCAACACGGTTCCACTCGTTGACTGCGAACTATCCCGCCTGCAGAATTTCGGAATCATTACACCAGTTGACTTCTCAGAGTGGGCAGTGCCGATTGAAGCAGTTCGCAAGCCAAATGGACGAGTACGGATTTGTGCAGATTATTCGACGGGATTAAATGAATCTCTGGAAGCCAATCACTATACTCTGCCAACGCCGGAGGAGATTTTTGCGCAACTCAACGGAAGCACCGTGTTCAGCATCATTGAAATGTCAGATGCATATCTGCAAGTAGAAGTGGATGATGACTCCAAGAAGCTCCTCACTATCAACACCCACAGAGGATTATTCCGGTTCAACAGACTCGCTCCAGGAGTGAAATCGGCACCAGGAGCATTTCAGCGTTTGATAGATGGCACGATAGCAGATATTCCGGGAATTCGTTCGTTCATCGGTGATTTGATCATTTTCGGAAAGAACTGGAAGTTACACAATGCTTTACTCAACATGCTAAGGAGTGTATCGAAAAGTAGTTATAAACATTCGATGCGTTATTACGCATAAACTACTGTATATATTTTTAGCGTGTAAGCGCCATTTGCTTTGTTTACATGTCAAAAATGATTATTCGGTTCATTCATTTCCGTTGATAAAGTTGTATTCAAAAATGTCGCGAATTGAATTTGAGACTCAAAAAGAAAATTCTGCACACTTGGTGCACCGAAAAGGGTGTTACTTACAACCAGATTGCGAAAAGAGTAAATGTTCACCCGGCAAGTGTAAACGCATCATCGAAAAGTTTGGTAAGGAGTGCTCCTCAAGGATTTACCAAGAAGTGGCCGGAAACCCGGCTCCAGCAACCCCGATTTGGACCAAAAAGTTGTGGATTATATTCAACGGAACAAATCTGCCTCTACTCGCGATCTAGCCAAGAAGTTCAGGACCAGCATCGAATGATTCAACGAATCAAGCGCAGGAATGACTTGAAGACGTACAAAAAGCAGAAAGTGCCCAAACAAACTCCGGAACAAAAGTCTCGTGCCAAAACCAGGGCTCGAAAGCTGTACAGCTGCATTTTGGACAATGTCGACCAGTGCATTTTGATGGATAACGAAACATACGTTAAAGAAGATTCAAGAACGCTACCGGGGCCGCAGTTTTATACTAAATCTGTTGGGGAACGTGTGCCAACCGCAGATACGACTGTTGCGATGGAGAAATTCGGTCAGAAGGTGCTCATTTGGCAAGCTATTTGCACATGTGGCTTGGTGTTCTTCAATTTTCTATACAAAAGGAACTATAAATGCTGAGATTTATCAGAAGGAATGTTTGAAGAACAGGTTGCTACCATTGTATAGAAAGCACCAGTCCCTCCCTTCTTCTGGCCAGATTTGGCATCGGCACATTACGCCAAATCCACTCTACAGTGGCTGACGGAGAATAACATCAAGTTCGTAGAAAAAGACATCAACCCACCAAACTGTCCCCAGTTGCGACCGATCGAACGCTATTGGGCAATAGTCAAGCGTATCTTTAAGAAGGATGGTACAGTGTCCCAAAACATGACCGATTTTAAGAAAAATTGGGCAGCGGCATCCAGGAAGTGCACAAAGGTCACTGTGCAGAATTTGATAGCAGGTGTCAAATCAAAGGTACGGGCATTCTACAGAAATGAACATGATGACTAGTTTTTCCGTTTAGATCTTTTGTAAACATGTTAAGCTATAATAAACTGAAATAGTATGTTAATTTTAACCATGTTTTCATGCCTATTTTATTATTTGGAAGTTTATAACTACTTTTCGATACACTCCTTACTCAGTCGTTTGCAAGAATATGGTTTCCACATCAAGCTAGAGAAGTGCAGTTTCTACCAAACGGAAATTGGATATCTAGGACACATTGTCGACCCTCAAGGCATACGTCCGGATCCTGAGAGCCATTGCATAGATTCCACCTCCGACCAACATGACCGAACTTCGATCTTTCCTTTGAGCAATCAAATTCTATGGAAGATTTGTTCGGAACATTCACAGTTTGCGACACCCAATGGACAAGCTGGAATTAGGAATGCCAACAGTCTTTCGATGAATTCCAGAAGATTCTTCAATCAAAGTTGCTGTTAACTCATTATGATCCCAAGCTACCGATGATTGTTGCAGCCGACGCATCAAGCACAGATATTGGCGCAGTTATATTCCATGAGTTCCCAAATGGCAGTTTGAAGGCGATCCAACATGCATCACGCTTACTCACACCAGCGGAGCGGAATTATGGTCAACCGGAGAAGAAGGCACTTGCTCTGGTGTACGCTGTTACGAAATTCCACAAGTACCTGCTGGGACGACATTTCACGCTGGGACGACATTTCACGCTATGAACGGACCATAAACCTTTACTATCGATTTTTGAATCAAAAAAGGGCATACCACTTCACACCGCAAACCGGCTACAGAGATGGGCGCTGACTCTTCTAAACTACGATTTCCAGATTCAGCACGTGGCTACCAACGACTTTGGCTGTGCAGACATGTTATCAAGGCTCATCGATCGCATCATTCGACCAGAAGAGGAGTACGTAGTTGCTGCAGTTACTCTAGAAGAAGACATGGCAAGCATTCTGACGGACACTGTAGACAAGGTACCCATATCTTTCGATGCTCTTCAAAAAGCTACCAGATCAAGCAAAACGTTGCAGCTGGTTACGAAGTACATACGCGAAGGATGGCCAAACAATCAAGCTTCAATCACTAATCCAGAAACCCTTCCCTACTACCACAGGCGGGAATCACTCTGTGTAGTCAACGACTGTGTGATGTTCCACGACAGAGTGGGGTAACGGACAAGTTTTGACGGCAGATTTTGAAGCAATTTCACCGTTATCATCCAGGGATAGTCCGACTGAAGGCAATTGCTCGAAGTTTCATCTACTGGCCCGGAATTGACAAGGACATAGAAGATTTCTTCAAGCGATGTTCACCCTGTTCTGCCGCAGGAAAAAGTCCACCCAAGTCGACTCTCGAATCATGGCCAGTTCCATCGAAGCCGTGGTCACGCATCCACTTGGATTATGCAGGTCCTGTCAACGGTATGTATTTCCTCGTGGTTGCCGATCCGTATACAAAATGGCCAGAAGTGTTTGCGACTCGGACGATCACCTCAAACACGACAATCAAGCTCCTCAAACAGATGTTTTCTACATTCGGCTTTCAGGAAACCATTGTACCCGACAACGGAACTCAATTTACCAGCTATGAATTCCGGACATTCTGTGAAAACCTCGGCATCAATCACATTTGTACAGCCCCTTACCACCCTCAATCAAATGAACTGGCAGAGCGATTTGTGGATACCCTAAAGCGAAGCTTACGGAAAATACTGTAGAGTTTCTTCTCGGAGCGCAGGTTCCGAGAGTATCCGCTGTAGAATGGAGTGCCACAAGGCTCCACATTGTCTGTGACACTATTTCTCGTTGCAATGCACCCTATTTTCCGTGTGCTGCCCGTCGGAGTCGACATTATTTTGTACGCGGACGACATCCTACTTGTGGTACGAGGTGCGAAAAGGGAAGGCACCGGAAACTGCAAGTCGCTGTCACGGCTGTGGACAAGTGTGTGAAAAGCGTGGGGTTCACCATATCCGCGACAAAGTCGCAGATATTCTACTGCAGTCCAAATGCGCGTCGAGAATTGGCACAAGTGATCACCATCGATCAAGCCGCACTGCAAAACGGTAAAGAGAGCGTGTGATTCGCGGCTGCAGATCGTCCAGATGATCGTAGCGAAACTCCCGCGGGGCAACCGAGCAACCCTGGTGCAGGTGGGTTCGGCGCTAGTAACTGCAAAGTTGACGTACGGAGTTGGACTTGTGAGCCAAGGAGAGTCGGAGACCCTGCAGACCTTCGCTCCAGCATACAACAGAATGGTACGCTACGCATCCGGACCAGCTTTTGTGACCAGCCCAATCATCTCAGTTATGGCCGAAGGTGTAACCCTCGCTTTCGACTTCGTCGCAGTTCAATTCGTAGCACGAACGACCATGCGGATTCTAACTGAAAGCTGAACCAACAGCACCCATCCACTGATCCGGTGAACATCTAACCGAGTACTCGAAGTGACGGGTACCGAAAGTCCCGCAACTACCAATGGATCAACTAGGAAGGTGACCAAAACTCAGTCTCATCCCAAATCACCACCCTCGCCGAAATAGCCCATTTACTTACTTACTTGTGTCGCCTGGGATGGACAGGAGGGTTGCATAGGGCCAACGTGAAATACTTCCATCCTGGGCGACTGTTCGCTTTAGCCTTGACCTGGGCCCAGGTCAGATTTCGATCGACTTCCTTCATTTCGTTATTGAGGCCCGGCCGGCCCGGCCACACACTAAGAAGGAGCGGAAACGAAATCTGCAATCAAGGGCTGGATTGGAACCCAGCAAGACATCGCAGCAGAGGCAGACCTAGGGGTTCGGGGCGTCGGAGCCTCGATAACAAAATAAAGGAAGTCGATCGAAATCTGACCTGGGCCCAGGACAAGGCAAAAGCGAACAGTCGCCCAGGATGGATGTCTTTCACGTTGGCCCTATGCAACCCCAGGGATGGACAGGAGACAAAAGTAAGTTAGTACATTGACTGTTTCGACAAGGGTGATGATTTGGGATGAGACTGAGTTCTGGTCAAGCAGACTGAGGGGCGGAGTTGAACTCGGCTTATTTTTCCAAATTGGTAAATTTCCATAAAAGTGGAATATATGGCAAGACCGCAACTAGTTTTCAAAATGCCTATATCTGAGATCCTTTAGCCTAGGTGAATAATTTTTGTATGGCGGTGGGGTCTTAAGATGAGGTAGACCGGTGCGTTGGTATTGATCTACCATGGATGGAATTACGGATTGCGATATAGAGCTTCGTTGTTCTGCCGAGGTTCAGAGAGTCACCTCCACTTTCGTTCTGTTGGCATCGACGATGGAGCTCAGTATTTGAGATGCAATAGAGAGGCCACCAGACACGAATTATATACCGCAGGCATCGGTTGATGAAGACCTGCTGCTTTTGAGTATTCTCCGCTGATACGCACCATGTCTCGCTGGGGTATAACAGCGTAGATTTAACGTTTGAGTTGATTGAGTTCGGATTTCGGTGCGTATACTTATCTGGTTTGATCTCCATATGTTTCTTAAACTCGCAAAAGCAGCTCTAGCCTTCTTGATTTGTGCACCTATGTCGCTCTTGGTTCCGCCGTCTGATGCTATCTGGCTGCCATGATATTGGAAGCTATCGACTTTCTCCCCTGCTTGCCTCGCTAACCTAAAAATGGAAGGATTGTCCGTGTTGACATCCAAAAAATTTGTATTGTTGACGTTGATGGTGCGACCCGCCGCAGAGGAGCTTTTAGCGAGATCGTTTAGCTTGTTCTGCATATCCGAGCGCCGATGCTCTAACAAAGCAACATCATCAGCCAAAGCGAAGTCGATGAGTTGCTCCATAGTGATAGGCAGCCAAAGCAGCGTCGATTACGGTGAGTAACAGTAGCGGTGATAATATACATCCTTGCCTCAAACCGGCGACTACCCCTATGGGGTCGGACAAAAAGGCTCCGTTATGCAGGACTCTGCATGTGAAAGGTTCGATTAGGTTGACGATTCTATTCGGAACTTCTTTGCGTCTCAGGGCACCCCACAAAGTGTCGTGGTTGAGTCTGTCGAAAGCTTTTTCGTAGTCAATGAATACCAAATAGAGGGACTCTTGGAATTCATTGACCTGCTCCAGAATGATTCGGAATCACGCCTGCTGCCGCCGGAGAGTCGGTCGATCGTCTCCTGAATCCGGTTTAGGATAACTTTGCACAGGACTTTGAGAACAATACACAGTAGCCTGGTGCCTCGCCAATTGTCGCTCACAGTTAGATCCCCTTTCTTAGGGACCTATACCCAGACGCCCTGCATTCAATTGGCCGGAAATGTCGCGGTGTCCCAGATATTACAGAATAATTGATGCAATATTTGTGCGGATAGCAAGGGGTCAGCTTTGAGCATCTCTCCTGATATGCGATCGACCCCGGGAGCCTTTATGGGGTTCATGCTCCGGATAGCTACTTCGATCTCCTGCAATGATGGGGCTTCGAAATTGACGCGAGTGATGCGCCGCATCTGTGACCGATCATGCCGAGATGTTGATGGTTGGTCGTGATGAAGAGTGGGGTGACATGGGTGGATATATAATAGAATTCAAATTTCCATGGCCTACTGCCAGATCATATTCATACAAGTCTACATAAGTCTACATGATTGATATTAAATCTAATTCGTTTCAACACCCTCCCTTAGACCGAGTGTGGATCGATGCTTCAGAAAAGCAGCAGCAGGTAGGCCCTTCGTGAAGACGTCCACCAGTTGGTCTCCTGTCGGAATGTAGTTCACTCTGATGACGCCGTTTTGGATACACTCCCTAACAAAGTTGTAGCGAATATCCAGATGCTTCTTCCGTTTCTGGTCTCAAGGTTCTTCGGCGATATGTATGCAGGACTGGTTGTCCTCGTAGATCACCAAAGGTGCGTTCAGGTTGACGACGAATTCGGTGAGCAGATTCCGCAACCAAATCGCCTCGCAAGATGACTGGCTTAGCGAAACGTATTCCGCTTCCGTCAATGACAACGAAGTCATCGCCTGCTTGCGTGTCGTCCACGATATGGTATTGCCGTAGACTTGGAACTCGTAGCCACTCGTTGAACGACGGTCGTTTATGTCACTACCCCAATCCGCATCCGCAAGTCCAACGATTGGATCGGCACCAGGGTCGCGTCGATACTTTAAGCATAGATGCTTGGTTCCTTGGAGGTACCGCAACACGCGCTTGAGATGGCTCCAGTGCGCATCGGTTGCGCCACTCTGGAAGCGGCTCAGGAAGTTCACCGCTATGCTTATGTCAGGACGAGACGTCAGCATCAAGTAGGTCAAGCAACCTACAAGCTCCCGGTATGGATGCTGTGTCGCCTCCTCACCATCCTTACCCCTCTCCAGCTTGAGATTGGCGTCCAAAGGGGTCGACGCCGGCTTGCAGTCTTGCATGCCGAAGCGCTTTAACAGAACAGAAACATATTTAGTTGGATTCAATATCAACGTACCTTCTGCCATGTTGTACTGAATCCGTATGCCCAGCATGTCGTCCATCTCGAACTCCTTCGTCAGCAGCTCTTTAATCTTCCGTATTTCTTCCAGGGAACTTGATGCCAGCACGATGTCGTCGACGTACAGTACTAAGTACATCCACACGCCGTTTACCTTCCGTATACAGACAGCTATCGTATGGTGAGCTCCGGAAACCAAGCTTCAGGACTAAACTGTTAAACCGCTCGTTCCAGCTACGCGGTGCCTGCTTCAGGCCGCACAAGGATTTGTTCAGCCTGAACACCTTGTTCCCCCTCCCAAATCCTGGTGGCTGCCGCATGTAGACGGTTTCCAATATCGTTCCGATGAGGAACGCTGTGCCCGCATCCATCTGGTGCAAATGGAGTTTTTCTGCACCGCCACCTCCAGTAGAGTCCTGACGGTTGTCATACGCACCACGGGAGCATAGATTTCCTGGTAATCGTAGCCTTGACGCTGGGAGCATCCTTTGGCCACGAGCCTTGCCTTGTGCCTGTCGATCAAGCCGTTGTCCAGGTATTTGATTTTGAACACCCACTTGCAGGGCACAGCTCAAGCACCAGGAGGGAGGTCCACGAGGTCCCACGTGTGGTTTTTCTTGAGCGCCAGCACCTTGTCGCCGATCGCACGCTTCCATTCCGGCCAATCGTCGCGCTTCCGAAGCTCGTTGATGTTGTCCGGCAATGCTTCCCCGTAATTTTCCGCATTCAACGCAAATGCCACACACATGTCGTAGTCGGAGTAACGAGCCGACTGTTTGCGAGGCTGCTCGCTTCGCCTAACTGCAGCTTCGTCTTCATCGGTACTTTCTTCAGCCGTTGTTTCGTGCCCGCCAGCAGCTTCACCGTCAGACTTCTCAAGGATTGGCTCTGGATCAGGATCAGGATTCGGTTCACCTCGTTGTTCCGGTTCTTCTTCACGCGTCCGGGCGGTCGGACACTAGGTGGTCATTCGTATACACTTCCATCCGACGTTTCGATGGTGGTTCTTCCACGACGACGTCCCGAGCGATGATGACCTTCCGTCGCACAGGATCCCACACGCGGTACCCGTTGATACCGTAGCCAACCAAGTAACACACCTGACTTTTTGCGTCAAGCTTCGTCCGCGTGGCAAAATGCCTTGCTTCCAAAGACACGCAGCCGGGACACATTTGGCGTGTGCCCGAACCACATCTCGTACGGCGTTTTGTTCTCGGCTAGGGCAGTAGTGGGACTTCGGTTGATCAGATGGACAGCGGCCAGAACTGCCTCGTTCCACATCCATCGATTGCAGCCCGCGTCGTCCAACATCGATCGGGCTCGTTCCATGATGGTCCTGTTCATCCTTTCGGCGACGCCGTTCTGCTGCGGCGTATACGGCACGGATGGCTCCATCACGATTCCTGCTTCCTCACAAAAATGGATAAACTTCGCATTAATGTACTCACCGCCGTTGTCGCTTCTCAACCTGGTGATTCGAGTACCAAAATGTGCGGTGGCCATCACAGCATATTTCCAAAAAGCATCCAGCACGTCGCCCTTCGATTTGAGCGGATACATCGTCGTGAAGTGCGTGTAGTCGTCGATGAAACTGACGAAAATCTTCTGGCCATCCCATGAGGCTGGTGTGAACGGACCGCAGACGTCGGTGTAGATTAACTCCAACGGCCGGGATGAACGAGTTAGAACTGCTTCTTTGAAGGGTTGCCTCGTTTGCTTCCCCACCATACACGGCTCACAAACACCTGCATCCGGTTTGAAATTTCCACCAACATCGATTCCTTCAACCATTCCGGTTCGGATGAGCTTCATCAGGCCAGCGATCCCGATATGACCGTACCTACGATGTCACAACGTCAACTTATTTCATTGATCAGCGGCCATGGTGTTTTCGATCTTCGGCACTTCCACATCCAACTCGTACAGCTCACGACTGATCAGCAACACTCTCGACTTGGCGACGCTGATAACGATGGGCGAATCCAAAGTGCGCACATTTTTCAAAAAGCTCTTGTCGCTTACCATGTGCTCCGATGTGCCGCTTTCCAATATCCAACGAAATTTGCCACCGGTTGAGTCGCCACCAACGGTCATGAACGCCACATCGCTTCCCGGTTCCGCCACGTGCGCCTTGCTCTTCTTCTTCTTCTTGTCCGTCTTCGGTGTATGGTGATCTTGTTTCGCGTTTTCCTCGACTTGATTAATTCCATCGAGCACTGTTCCACCGGTAGCGTCTCAAGCACCGTGGTGATCTGGTCGTACTACGGCATCGACTGTAGCAGGAAGAAAATCACCACCGGCATGTCGAACATGATTTCCGCCAAATCTAGCTCTCGGATGGTCTTTTCGAAAGCCTAAATATGCTCCTCCAACGGTCGTCGCTCGTCTTACTTCATTCCAGCCAGCTGTTTCAGCAAATAGAATACGCCCGAGATTCCTTTTGTCTCGCAGTAATGATGCAACGTGGTCCAAATCGCTCTTGGGGACTTTTGCAAACGGACGCGCTCCAACTGGGAATCCACTATCTTGTGGATCAGGATCGACCTGCACTTCGCGTCTTCTTGCTTCCGCTTGGTCCGCTTGTCCTCCTTTTCCTTCTTCACAGCTGCCGTGTCCTCTGCATCATCCGGGAAAAAATATTCTTCTTCCCGAGTCTTCTCGATGCAATGGAGCAAACCCAACTCTTCCAGGTACGACTCCATCCGGAAGCTCCAATTTTTTCTTTGCCAAACACGTGCTTACTCGGGGTCGCAGATGCTATGGTAACGCGGAGGGCCTGATGAAGAGTGGGGTGACATGGGTGGTTATATAATAGAATTCAAATTTCCATGGCCTACTGCCAGATGATATTCATACAAGTCTACATAAGTCTACATGATTGATATTAAATCTATTTCATTTCAACAGGTTGGACGTCGTAACTTGCAGAAGTTGTTCGAAGTGTTCAAACCAACTGGTCAGTGGGGTCGATAAGTAACTGCCCAGTCGCATCCTTCACAGGAATCGTCGGATTTATCCTTGCTCTACTATATCGCCAGTGTTTACGGCTTCTCCTCTTCGTCGGCAGCAGCGTTTTACTTCCTTCTCTAAAAGCCGAGTACCGAATGAAAAAGCCAATGGTCTAGGTTAACACTTAGCCAAGTTGTTGTGAGCCCTTCCTTCCTTCCTTCCTTGAGTTATGAATTTTTGAAGAAGTCCGGGATGTCCGCTAAAGTCGAAAAATTTCAATTGACATTTTCGGTGCAACCTGGCAACTCTGATTTTTTTCAATTTATTTTCCGTTTAAATATTCAATAACTCTATGTAAGGTCTGTATCCACATTAATCCGGACGCCTTCAAATCATTGTAACTTTTGAAATACTGCACGTAGGAATGAACAATTTCACTGTAGTATAGCAGAGAGTCTATGATAAAAAAGACTATGATTGATGTTTACATTTCATGTTTAGTATTCAAGATGGCGACGAAAGAAAAACAAGTGCGCGAGCGAATTTTGTACGGGCGTACGGCAAATCCTAACTTATCAATACGGGACCTTGCAAAAACATTGGATTAGCCTAAATTCACTGTTCACGATGTGCTCAAATCATTTGCGGAACGTGTGACGGTGGATAAGAAACCGAGAAGTGACAAAAACATTGGACGCGCTGATCCTTTCATGGTAGGTCCATCCAAGGTGAAAAGAATATTAACGAAAAACCCAAATCTCTCCATTCGAACGGTGGCTCGTAAAATAGGGATGTCGCCTGGTTTTGTCCAAAAAGCAAAACAACGTTTGGGACTTAAGTCGTCTATAGTAAAAACAGTTCCAAATCGCAACGACAAACAGAACTTGGCAGCAAAATCACGGGCTCGACGTTTGTACTGCGAATATTTGACGAAGTTTTCATGCGTTGTTATGGACGATGAAACTTATGTCCTGGAGGATTTAATTTTTTTTTATTCTGCTATGGCCAGAAATGCTACAGCTGAGCATTTCAGAACGAAGAAGGCATCGAAATTTCCCAAAAAATACCTTGTGTGGCAAGCAATTTGCACGTGTGGCAAAAAGAGTAAATCTTCCGTCACTACAGGCACAATCAACAAGGAGATCTATCAGAAAGAGTGTCTGCAGAAGCGGTTGCCTCCCCTTCATCAAAAGTCACAAAGAAAAACCTTTGTTCTGGCCCGATTTGGCATCATGTCACTATGTTAAAACTGCCAAACCACCAAATTGCCCCGAGCTACGACCAATCGAGAGATATGGGGCTCTGGTGAAGCGGAAGTTTTCTGGAAAGAAGCAAGGAATCAAAGACATCAAACACTTCCAGCAAATTTGGACAAAGATGGCTTCAACGATTTCTGAAGAGTCTGTACAAACCCTAATGGACGGAGCTAAGCGCAAAGTTCGAAAATTTTATGCAAATACCGAATAACTATGTTTTGTCTTCACGAATTGTTAAAACACAGCCCATGAATCTGAAATAAACAACTACAACGAAAATATAATGCAAAATTTTTGTTTTATTCATGTTTTGAGGTGTCCGGATTATTGCGGATACAGACTTTATATGATTAATAAAGATCCACTGATTCCTGGCAATTTTCATTCATGAATGTAAATACTTTTTGCGCTAACCTCATCGATGATATTACTATTAAGGGTGCTTAAAAAAAATGTAGAAATAAATAAATTTTACCCATTTGCCCTGGGAACGATCAATGAGTCACGCAGCACCGAGCCACGTTCCATAAATACCGGAAGGGCTCTCGAAAAGATTTAAATCGCACTGATTTATCACATCCACATTCGTGCGTCCGCCATGCAAAAATAAAAATCCAAAGTCCCACTTCGCGCGGGGCTCTGCAGGCAATAATGAGAACCGATTTAAACCAGCCGTCGCGTCGGTCGGTTCAAGTGGATATCCACGCGTCGCGGCACATTGGAAATTTATTTGCCACTTAAAGTTGAATTTTTCATTTTTATTAAAACGTATTGACTGAGTCAAGTTATGGAATAAAAATGGCAACAAAAAGCCAATTGGCCATTGGTGAGCATCAAACATCCCGGAAGTAGGAAGCGAGCGAAAAGGAGAAGAAGGCGGAACCACTTTAACGCCCTAATTTATGCTCGAATAAATGACGAAGCATCAACCCCGGGCCGGCGAAAAATTGCGATGTGAGAAATGAATAAATAAAAACTCGGTCGCCCTGCTCCATCTGGCCATCTCGTCCATCCTCTCGCAGTTCTTGTTTCAGTTGCTGGTGGAAGTGAATGATTTATTATTAACAGCCCGATAGGCAGGCAAGCAGCCGAGTGAATAGCTATGGCCATCGCCACACCTCATCGCACTCGCACCGGTTCCCGTTGACCACGCGTGCGTTGTGATATGGAAGGCTTCATAATGCATTCACCACAATCGATGCTGCCGGGAATCAGAGAAATGCTGTTTCGAGTGTTTGTATGAGTAAAATATGATTGGGAAATTTCCTATAAAGACGTGGGGAATGGATGTCACGTGATAGCGGAATACATCGATCAGCAGTAATCAGCTGTAACGTCTGACACGTGCTGATACAAAATAACAAATCAGTCGAATTAACTCAAGACAAACAAGGTCCCAAGTGTAATCTCCATGCTATTGCATCACAATTATTTGAAATTTCGTTTGATCATTGATCTAATCAACAGAAAATAACGATGCCATGGACATATTGACGATAATCATATGTTACCACTCGTCTATCAGTTGTATTGATTGCAGTAGCGGTTACTCATTCATAAATTGTTGCAATTCATTTAAAATAAAAACACATTATGTTAATAGTTATGAGCAATACTATCAAGAGTGAGTTCCTCAAACCTACACAAAATCCAACGCTGGCGCAACTGGTTCTATTTCATCCTCTCAATTGCGCCCTAATGAGGGTACTTTTCTATTATTCTGTAGGGCTAACTGCTGGCATAACAACAACGTGTCTGCTCAATACTGGTCCCTGCTCGGTGTCATCAAATATTCACCCTTCGCATCTCTTACATGTCCGAAGCTAAGGGAGTCCTACAGCATGCAATATTCAAATCAAGTGCCGTCTGTCCTTTTTTTTTTGTTTTTTGGTCTTGGGACATTTCACGACGTTGTATTTCCTGTCTCTTCCAGTTATTGGTTCACTGTACAATAGAGTGTTCCAAAATATTTTTTTTCAAAACATTGCTTCTCAACCCTGGAGTGATAGATTGTTCTATAAGACCATCCCTACTGGTAGGTTCGTATTTGGGTAATATTTTGATTACAGAGAGCGTTCCTATTTTGATTTAGCCACATACTTTCGCACCGGTCGTTGATAAAAAGGTAACAAAATAGGAATCAACTTTATTCTTGCGCCGGTCTACTTTGTTTTGTTTCGCTAAACATTTTGTGCATTTTGACGTTTACGTTTACCAGCCCCCTTCGCAGCGTTGCCAGGTATACCGGTTTATCGGTATTTATACCGATTTTTATTCTCAATACCGATATACTGACAAGGGCTCTGAAAATACCGATTTCCAACTTTTTATACCGATAAATACCGATTTTTTATGAAAGTAATATCAACATTATATTTGGTTTATTATTTATCAGCGTGAATCCTAGAGGGTTTGAGCTGTTTAGTGGAATACCTGTAACTAGAAGTTAGAAGAAAAATTAGTATCTTCCATTTAATTCCAACTACCTTTGCTTATCTTCGACAGATACGCGTATTTCGTCTACAATGTGCAGACTTCTTCAGTGTCTCGTACTAATAACTCGAGTCGAGTTATTAGTACGAGACACTGAAGAAGTCTGCACATTGTAGACGAAATACGCGTATTTGTCGAAGATAAGCAAAGGTAGTTGGAATTAAATGGAAGATACTAATTCTTCTTCTAATTTCTAGTTATTTATCAGCGTGTTTTTTTAGATTTCTTATCCCTAATTAATTATTTTTCAGAAAATATTTTCTCAATTAAAACTGCATCAGATTTGAATAATTAAATAAACAAAATAAAGGAATAAAAAAGCTTTAAACGAAAAATAAAAGAAGTAACGATAATATCCAATTAATTCAGTCATACATAACATTTCATTAGTGTTAAGTTTCAACATTATCCTTTAGCCAATGGCATCTATTTTCGTATCATTTAATAAAACCACAGATAGCCACAATACATTTAACATTTCTTATACGTCAAACGCAAGGGAATTAATTGCCAACTATCAAACATCGCTTTGAGTTTCATACGGAGGTAAAGGGTGTCCACGATGAAATTGCCACACACAAAATTGATTCGCAAAATTCGAGTTTTCATCCGATTGCCATCAAATTTTCAGGGATTCAGAAATAACTATTGAACTTCATTTTACCATTTTACTCGTATTTTATTTACAGTCCATGCCCGCACCTTGACCTTAACCCCGGCCATAAGATTCTGCACAACCTGTGAATCAACCGTTTTTTGCATGTAAACCCATACTTTCTTCAGTTCCTCGACTGTCGTCACTACCTTAGGTCGTTTAAGAAAGTGCTGCTTCATAATCGCCCAGTACTTCTCGATGGGGCGGAGCTCCGGAGTGTTGGGAGGGTTGAACATTTTCGGCACGAAATTGACCTTATTGTCCGCATACCACTTCAGCACGTCCTTGGAGTAGTGGCATGAGGCCAAATCCGGCCAGAAGATTGTTGGGACGTTGTGGGCCTTCAGGAGAGGAAGCAGCCGCTTCTGGAGGCACTCTTTTATGTACACCTGTCCGTTCATCGTGTCCTGGGTCACGAAAGGTGTACTCCGCTTCCCGCACGTGCAGATGGCTTGCCAAACCAGGAATTTCTTCGCAAATTTGGACATCTTCTGAGTGCGGACATGCTCCGGAACGCTGAACTTATCCTTGGCCGTGAAAAACAGGTTGCCGGGGATCTGTTTGAAGTCGGCCTTCACATATGTTTTGTCGTCCATGATGCAGCATTCAACTTTCGTCAGCATGTTGAGGTACAACTTCCTGGCACGGGTTTTGGCGGACTTGTTCTGCTTCTCGTCGCGATTAGGGGCCTTTTGTTCCTTGAACGTTCGAAGCCCAGCCTTAGTTTTGGCCTTCTGGACAAAACTTCGGCTTAGGTGCAGCTTCTTAGCCACATCCCGAACGGAGGCGTTCGGATTTCGGTTGAAGGCCCCAACTACGCGGTTGTGATTTTTGGTGTTGTACGGAATACTTTTTCCTTCACTTCTGGGCTTCCGATCGGTGGTCAACCGTTCCTCGAACCGCTTAATCACTCGCGACTCCGTGGAATTCGCGATTCCCAACGTTTTAGCGATGGAACGATGCGAGAGATCCTTGTTCTCGTGATGAATGCGCAAGATTTTATCACGCACGAGCTGTTCTTTCGACTCCATTTCCGCGAGTTTTGATCACAGGACTTTAAAACTTGCAGGATGTAAATAATGCACTATGAACTAAATCCACCCAAATTTTCATTAAATTCTACCCAACGGTTAAAAAGTTAGAGCAATTTCATAGTGTGGCAATTTCATCGTGGACACCCTTTAATTGCATTGATCAATTTCTCTTAGTCGATTTTTGACTAATATCTTAGTCAAAGCAAGTTTCCGTATTTAACCTGCAAGACGGAGTTATCCTTTATCGCAACGGATATGCCAACTCGTTTACCTGTAGTTATCAATTATTTTCTGATCAAAAAAGATAAATCGCTATATGCAGTTCGCCCGTCCGAAACTCAACGCGAGAAACATTTGAATTAGTCTTAAATGCACGTACGATGAACAAATTTGGAGTGTTATGGTTGTATACTCAGTAGCAAAAAATAAGCCGAGCAAAATTTTGTTAGCAAAAAACTCTATGTTCAACCTCTTGTAACTTTGTCAGTTATCAATATTTTTGTCTGAAAATTTTACAACATTATTAAAATGTATAAGTCTTATGTGACCAGAATTTCATGTAAATAAAATTTATAGATTTGAAGTTATCATAAAATATGTCAAAAAAGTCATTTTTGGACATAGCAATTTCAAAAATCCGTATTTCTGTGAAAAAATTAGGTAGCATATTCAAAATTTCTCCATAGCTTAAAAAAATACAGAAAATAATGTGGACAAAATTTGAACTGTTTCCATAAAGTAGTTTGGACTACAGCTGGCGTCAAAATTAACGTACCAACATGAGCATTTCCCTTTTTCACACGATACTGACCTTACTGAAATATCCAAACCACTTAATGGAAACAGTTTAAATTTTGTTATTTTCAATGTTTTTTTAAGCTATAGAGAAATTTTTAATGTGCTACCTAAATTTTTCACAGAAATACGGATTTTTGAAATTGCTATGTCGAAAAATGACTTTTTTCACATATTTTATGACAACTTCAAATCTATAAATTTTATCTACATGAAATTTTGATGATATAAGGTAAAAACATTGGTTATTCAATTGTCAAATTTTCAGACAAAATTATTGATAATTGACAAAGTAACAGAAAGTTGAACAACGCGGTTTTAAGAAGCAAAATTTTGCTCGGCTTTTTTTTGCTACTGAGTGTATTTCTGTGATAAAACTATCGAGTTTAATTATGATATTAAATGCGTTAACAAATGAAGACAGGTTGTAATTAAAGCAAAATAAACTCATCAGTCCTATATTAACAAGCAACAATACTTTATACATTTATGCTTTTTAATATGGGATTTTTAAAAGAAACTATCAGTTTATTGATAGGGTAGAGCGCTACTTCGTCGCAGTCACCTATTTTCGTTCTATCAAGCAAAAAAAAATTAAAAATATCAAATACACTATGCACTCAAAAAGCAGTGTTGAATAATCGATCATATCTTAGCTTTTCGTGAAAAACAAATCCAGTGGTATGTATGGAAAAGTGTATAAAATTGGAAGCGGTATACACTAGAATTAATCCGTTATTGTGTTAAAATCTATTTAAAAAAAAAAAGGAATGTGCTTAGCGAGGTGCTTAGCACAACGGGAGTTGGCTCAAAAACTTCATCGCTATACATGATTTTTGTTATCCTAATAACATCTTAAAAAGTGTGTATTCTAAAAAATATACAGGCATACCTCGATATAACGTAACCTCGATATAACGTAACCTCGATATAACGTAACTCGATATAACGTAACTTTTACCTCGATATAACGTAACTTTTTTTCCCCTATTTTTTGTAGTTTATTGTTAGCGTGATTTATCTAACTGTATATTTTTGTTTTTTAATTATTTATAAATCTGTCCAGGCTCAATCGAATCAACTTCACAGAGCCAAGTCATCATATGTATATACATCAGGTATCTTAGAAATAAAGTTGTCCATTCTTAGAACTAAAGATGTTCATTCTTTTGATCCATTTGAAATAAACAGCCCTAATACACTTCGAGTGTCCTTCAACCAATTGCCAAACTATAAAATAAACCGCTAGCTATTTTGATATTTCATGTCCATCGGTTGCCACATCTGAAGTGCAATTGAAATAAGATTGTACTAGGATGGGAAGTACGATTGAAGTGAGAAAAGGGACTTGGCTACTTCAATAGTACTTCAATTGTACTAGGTTCCGGTATCTGGGAAGGTTTGGTAAAATGGCTAGTATATGCCGTCAAACTGTTTTCTGTTTTCTGTGGATTGTTTGTTTTTGAGCATGTAGTAGAAAACTAGCTGTTAAAACTTCTTTGTTAATGCACAACTTATAATTCGAGAAGTTCGACTAAGTCGGAGGTTTGATCTTGTACATGGTGTTTCTATGAGTAAAAATATGAAGAAGTACATACTTCGGTCTGCATCTATCATCTATGCCATGAAATATGCAGAGGACAACATTCTCAAAAAAATAGCCAACAAGGAGTGTAAACAACTTAAATGATATTCGTGGTCAATTGAACATGTTTTGTTTTTAATTTATAGCAAAACCAAAGCGTTTCGAGAATGGTCGATACCCTCGAAGCTCTCTACATCTGTTTTTTTGCAAAAATGACAGCACCAACGACTGATAAGCCAGAAATGCTACAAGTTCAAGCTAAAGAATCTCTTACCATATGATTGAAACAGGGGAACTCTGAAGTCTTGGTTATGTGGAAAAAAACACAAAACACAACGGCATTCGTTTACTGAAAATCAGTGGCGAAAAATTGTCCAGCAATATTTCTGTTTCCGAATCGGGAGGAAGATTTGTCTCCTTGTCAGAACTTCAATGTTGACGAAAGTGGGCTCTTTTTCAAGAGATCCCCAATATGAACATATGTTAAGAGCCGTAAAATCAACAAAGATCGGATCACGTTCATGCCTTGCAGCAACATGGATGGGTCGCTCAAATTACCGTTAATGTTGATTGGAAAGTCTCACAGCTCTCGAGTACTTCAAAATCTCAAGGAGTTGCCCTTATACTATAGGGCATCCATGAGCGCTTGGATGGAAAAGAAGCTCTTTAAAGAGTGTTTTTTTTTCGGAATTCGTCCCGAAAGTGACCGCCTTCCTCAAGTCAAAAGGAAATCCCCTAAGAGCCACCCTTATTTTGGATAATTGTACAGCTCATTACAATGCAGTTAAGCTAAAAACGATGGATCAATTTTAACCATCCTTCTCCCTGTAAACACCACCGCCAAACTTCATTAAGATGATTAAGGCGCGCTACAGGAATCTGATGATGCAGAAAATTCGTTGAGGAGAGTTTGACGAGTGCGTGAAAAAGATCAACATATAGAATGTCATCTTTTGGGTTGCTCAAGCGTGGAGGTAGTTCCAGCTGACTCGACTCGCAAATCTTGGAACATGCTTTACAATGCCCGTGAAATCGAGGATGAGGATGATGTACCGCTGTCGGTCGTAAGAGACACGCTAAGAAGCATTGGGGAGAAGTCTTGACTTTGGCGTGAGCGGTATGGATGTAAATCACTAACGGGTGGCAACTAAAATTTTGGAATTTCTTTCTCAAGCTGTTAAAAAAGACAAACATAGTTGAAGAAAATCTGATTTATTCAAATAAAAGATACATTGTCCATTGTTGAAAAAAATTAGTGAACATTTGAAAACGGTCCGTAATCGGATGTTCGGCGAAGCTTCCGTTTGATGTCGGAACAGGAGCGTTGTACGGCCTCCATGTCAACTTTGCGAATGCATCTCTTGATTCTACCAATCAACTGTTTGCAATTCGTGGCTCTCCAGTTATTTTTGTACACCAAGGAACTCAGAACCCCGAAGAAATCTTCGATTGGGCGACACTGAGGCAGATTTGTCGGGTTGTGGTTTTTGGGTACAAATGGGATCGAATGGGTATTCAGGAACGATTGTGTTTTTATGGCGTAATGCGATGACGCTTTATCCGGCCAAAACACGTATTGTCCATCAGCATGATGTTTTTGTAGAAACGGGATCAAAATTTTCTTCAAACATTCGTTCTGGTACACATCTTGATTGATTGCCAAACCAGAGGACTTGAACCATCGCTTAGAAATGCCTTTCTCGGAAATGGCAATGTACAGCATCACTTTCTGTTCAAACTTATGTTTAAACTTATATTTTATGTTCGGAGGTGTAGTAGAACTATCCGTTGAATAGTATCGATCGTTTCCGGGAATCTGCGTCTTCGAAAGAGGGAAGTAGCTTTCGTCGTCCAAAACAAAACTTTTTCCGGAATAATTTTTAATCAACCAACGGCATTGGGATTTCAGCGTTGAAATCTGTGCATCAGTATATTCCGGGGCTCGTGTCTTCTTTCGGCACTTTATTCCGACTCTTTTCAATGTTTTGCAGATGTACTGGTGAGAACAGTTGAACTTTTTTGCGGCATCCCGTTGGCTCAGTGAATCCTTGTTGTTGAAGGCACGAGAAAGAGAACGAAGTCCTTTTGCGTCCATAATTTTGGCTGGTCTTTCACTACCTTGCTTGCGAGCAGTTGTTGGGGATCATAGGATATGGTAAACAGTCGAAGTCGCAACATTTTCGCTTTTAAAATGTTGTACCGTATACGTTTTGCCGAGATTTCTGTGCAGTTCGTAGAACTGTACAACGCGCTCGTGAAATACTTCTTGCTTCGACGGCATTTTGAGCAAAACTGAGCAAGCATAAACAAAACAGAAAATACTAGCAGAAAGAGGAGAGAAAGAGCTAACGCATACACACTCTTATTTCTCTCTGAGCTCGTTTGTTGTTGAGCATAGAGGCCTCGAAAAAAATCCAAAATTTTAATTGCCACCCGTTACGCCGGGGTCACCCCCAAACTTTCAAGTTCAGTTTGCGGAAGGAGCTAAATATCTTGGTGTTACTTCGGATAAAAACAAACAACTGAAATTTCCATCTAGACAAGGTTATCACTAAGGCAGCAAATATCCTATGGGTATATAGTAAAGCAGTGGGTAAAACATGGGGACTACGACCAAAAACTGTCCATTGAATTTATTTTGCAATAATTCTCCCGAAAACTACGTATGCTTCGCTTATATTGTGGCCTAAACTTAATGAGGTAACCACTCAAGTGAAGCTTAGTAAACTACAGAGGCTTCCCTATAGAAATTTTGTATCAAAAAGAGTGTTGTAGAACACTTTTGAAGTTTTTGTTTAATCAACCACATCACTACTTCAATCGTACTTCAATTGTAGTAGGCTCCGCTATCTGGGAAGGTTTGGTGAAAAGTTGCTTGTGATGTTGCGTGCAATGCTTCAACGTGGTTTGTATATGCCGTCAAAAATCTGTTTTCTGTGAATTCTTTGTTTTTATGTATGTAGTAGGAAGCTAGCTATTAAAACTTCCTTATTATTGCACAACTCATAATTCAAGAAGGTCGACTAAGTCGAAGGATTTCTGAAAAATGGATCGTGTGTCACCTAAGCAAGACAAAAAATGACAAAATGATGAAGAAGTACAAAGTTTGGTCTGCATCTACCGTCTATGCCATGCAAAGGACAACTTTCTAAAACAAAAATTGATCAACTACGAGAAATGTGTAAGAAACTAAAATGAACCTGAAACCTAAAAACAACATGTTTTGTTTTGAATTAATAGCAAAACGAAAGCGTTCCAAGATTCCTAGATACTCACAGGTTGACGAAGCTCTCTACATCTGGTTTTTGCAGAAATGCTACAAACTCATGCTAAAAAATTCATCAACCAAATGGGTTGGAATAGGGAATTCGGAAGCCGTGGTTATGTGGAAACAAATAACCAAACCCAACGGCATTCGCTTACTGAAAATCAATGTTTTTCAAAAGATCCCCAACAAGAACATATGCAGAGAGAAACGCTACCCTAGCAGCAAACTTGTTACAAATCAGTTAAAGTAACTTGCATGCAACTCAATTAAGTCACAATCAAGTTACTGCAACCAATAATGTAATTTTTGTGTTGTTTGGGAAATCAAATTTACTAGAAATTAAATTAATTAGAAATTGAAAAAATATGTGTTAGAAGGGCTGCAACACCCTGCTGGGTGAGTAACATTGATTTTGCGTTAATTCTTTTAAAGAAAAACAAGCTACAACAAATATTCTTGGAAAAAAAATTTTGCTTCGATATAACGTAACTTCGATATAACGTAACGAAAATAAAAATTGTGTTACGTTATATCGAGGTATGACTGTATATTGTAAAGTATATTTATTCAAAGTATACATATTCAACCTCGAGATGGTAAAAATTAAAAAAATGAATATTACTTTTTTTTATGTTTACGTCAAACTTTGTTCATATAAAAATTGAAAATAGAAGAAAAATGATCGCCAAAATATATTGTAATCTTATATCAAAATTAAACTATAGTTCACTTGAAAAAAATCTGCCTTTAACTCTATACCGATAAATACCGATATTTTTTAATAAGCAATACCGATATTGTATAAATCCACCGGGCAACGCTGCCCCTTCGTTATATTTTTGTTTTGTTTTAGATCCTCAATATTTTTAAGACACGCTTGAAAACAAATATTTTTGAAATTGTCAATTCCAAGGTGTTTGTGGAATACTTGAGCTCTAGTGACGATGAATTCGACGAGCTGGTGTTCACGCAGCAGTTAATATTCCGTGCACCTATAGCGGCGACTTTGGCATTTTGGAGCAGAGCCCAGGATCCGATAGCAATGCATCAGAAGAAATGGATATTGGTCTTTGGCAGCATACAGCGTTAACGCTTTCTTCAGATTGTCCTCCGGAGAGGCACCGCTTTGCTGGTGGGAACTTATCTGCGACACACATCCGGCAAACTTGCTGATTGAATGCCATCTGCCTGCCAGTTGCTACGTGCTGTTCCGGGAGAGCTTAACCATCGAACCGTTCTCTGCACAAATTTCTATGAACTTCTTGTAGATTCTTCCGTACAGATATTCGGCTTTCTGGTTTGTCCCAATGATTGGATCGTGAAACACATCCAGCTAAGCCCTGCAAAGCGCTTCGTCCTCTTGATGCGTCCAATTTCTTCCACGAGGTTACAATGCACTCATTTTTTTTCACAACTTCTAATAATAAACGTGAAATTAGCAAAAACACTTTCAAAAGAAATCTTAAACACTCAATGTCTTGACGATGAAGATGTTGTTCTTTCAACATTTCAACTTGTTCTGATTATTTGTCTTCAAATAGCAACACACGGCTCGGTTTGGATCGGGTTGTCAAATTTACGAACCGGCTGCTCACCGAGAGAACAAGTTGTCATTTTCCAACCCGGTTACCAACCACCGGTGCGGTGTCGAATTGTCAAACGGGGTAACAATTTACCCATATTACCGCATTGGTGCGGATGGTCTAAGAAACAAAAGCATCATGCATGAACATTTTCTAAACAAATTTTTAGACGACACATGCGCCGAATAAAACAGAATAGTTAAAAAGTTAAGAAATCAAATCATGTAAGGGTACGGAACCAATTTTAATCAGATTAGAAAGACACTTGATTATTTCAAGCAATAAATACTGCCAGAGTAACAAAATCAGAGAAATAAATGTTTCATTATCGATTAAATATCTTTTGATCTATAGGAGCCAAAATTACTGAAAATTTTAAAACTCTACAATTTCTGGCTTAATGCATCAAAGTTTCGGTCACATTGAATATAATGAAATATTTCAACATGTTTTGGCTGCGTCCTTTTTTTTTTAGACGGGATGGAAAATCTGCAAGCAGACACCTGAAGAACTCAGGGTGAGGGTGATATATCCCTAGGTTTATTTCTGGCTTGAAAGCCAATTCATTATAATTATTAACATGAGTAGCCATAATTGATATAAAATTATAGCATATAAGTATGTGCGAGGTACGACATGTGTTCTCGACCTCTTCTCCGACCGACCACCGAAGTGAACAGATGTAGTAGCCACAAGTTCGAATTTATTAAATTACCAATAAAGTTAATTAGTTTAGTAGTTATAATCAAAAGCGTGCTGTTATTTCCTCCAAGTCACAACAGTTAAACTTGGCGACGAGGATAAAATGTTTAAAGTTTTTTACTAAAAATAGTGAAGTGTGTGCAGTCACGTGGTCGGTAAAGACATAACCTCAATTAAGCACGATGTCGACAGAAGCAGAAAACTCCACTGGTGCTAAGGTGAAGAAAGAAGATGGTGGCTCTGTAGTGATTCGAGCTGGTATGTTTGGTCAAATTGAACCATTCGTGTTAAGAGAATATAGAAGAGTATCTCAATCGTTTGGAGATGTTCTTTCTGGTTAACGACACGCCGGATGAAAAGAAAGTCCCGTGCTAATCACAGTTGCTGGCCCTAGTCTGTATACGGTCGCGGTCAGACTATGTGCGCCTGAAGACCCTCGTACGAAATCGTATCAGGTTTTGGTTACTCTCTTAAAAAAACATCTCGCCCCAACGACAAACGTCGTGGCAGAGAGGTACAAGTTTAGAAAGTGCGAACAGATTGCCTCCCAGTCGATCACCGAGTTCATCATAAATCTCAAGGCCATGGCCCAAACATGCAATTACGAGGCATTTTTAACCGATGCCCTTCGTGACCAGTTTGTCGCTGGAATTAGCGACCAGGGATTGCGGAAAAAACTGCTTACCGAAGCAGATCTTACGTTTGAGAAGGCATGTTCAATTGCCAGAAGTTGGGAAGCCGCATTGTCGCAAAACAAAGAAATGTCAAGTCAGTCGTCTCCGAAATTGGCAGTATTTCAAAGAGAAGGAGGAAAAAAGCAAAACAGCAAACCGTACCAACAAGAAAAGGAGCAACGGAAAACGGCTAGTCGTCCACCGTCGAAGCCCATCAAGCCATGCTATCGGTGCAGTCGCCAGCATGACCCAGCTACGTGCCCAACTCGCAATTGGACTTGCTATACCTGTGGCAAGCAAGGCCATGTATCGACAAGTTGTCTGTCGAAAAATCGCCCTACGAAGAAACCAAGTGAAATAATCGTGTAGCAGAAATGTCAGATGCAGTGGAAGTACTCCGTCTAAATCTCTTGGCCATAATCGATGAGCCAAATGAATCAGTCGCAAGCAGTCATTTTCGAGAAGCCGGAGTTCGGAAAATAGCAGTCTATCTATCTTGGAGCCGAGCATCAGTAATCTACCCTCTTCAAGTAACGGTAGTTCGAGGTCATTGAACCAGGTCAATTCTCCAGCATTCGTGTCCCTGGACTGTGAAGGTCACCGTCTAGAATTCGAAGCTGATTGCGGTGCTTGCAGAAGCGTAATCTCGTCCGATACGTATCAAAAGTTTTTCTCGCATTGCCCAGTAGTTCCTACTTCTCAAGAATTTATTTCAGTTTCAGGTCAACGGATTCAACCGGACGGTATCGTTACTGTACGTGTCATTGCACCTTCAGGAATCCACGGCAGGTTAAGCATGATCGTGATTCCCACGGACAAGGAAATTAATCCGTTACTTGGTCGTGACTGTTTGGATTGGATGTACCCGGATTGGAGGAAAGTGTTTTCAGTTGAGTCCGTAAGTAGTTTAGAACCATCGTTTGAGACAGAGATCCAAACGCGATTTTCGAATGTAGTATCCGACACTGATAGAGGCGCGATTACCGGTTATTCAGCGGATATTGTCCTGAAACCGAACGCTACGCCGGTATTTCACAAGGCATACACAGTTCCGTTTCTTCTTCGCGACAAAGTTGAGAAAAGTTTAGAACAGTTAGTCGTCGAAGGCATTTTGATTTCTGTGCGATCATCTTCTTGGGCAAGTCCAATCGTGGTTGTTCCAAAGAAAGATGGATCATTGCGTATTTGTTTGGACGGTAAAGCCACGTTAAATCGTTACATTACCGCTGACCATTATCCCCTACCCAGAATCGATGATATTTTGGCTAAGGTGGCTACATGGAAAAGTTTCTGTAAGATAGATTTATCAGGAGCCTACTTACAGGTCCAGCTGTCTGAAGCGTCACAGAATATTTGTACTATAAATACCCATAAAGGTCTATTTCGTTATACGAGGATGCCTTTTGGGATAACATCCGCCCCGCAATCTTCCAATCTATAATTGATCAGATTCTGGTCAATTCCCCAGAATAGCGTACTTGGATGACATTATTGTTGGTGGAGCAACCGTGGAGGATTGCAGGAAGAACCTTTACCTCGTTCTTGGGAAGCTTAACGATCATAACGTTAAGATTAATTTTAAAAAATCCAGTTTTTTTCAATCTGAAATTGAATATTTGGGTTACACCATCACGTCTGAAGGTATACGACCTAGCGAGTCTAAGGTAAAGGCGATAGTTGACGCCCCGCACCTGAAAATGTAACACAACTCCAAGCATATCTGGGTCTACTCAATTATTATCATAGATTCCTTCCGAATCTATCGATAGAACTACGTCCCCTCTATAATCTACTCCGTAAAAATAGTCGTTTTATTTGGACTCCTGACTGCCGTCAAGCATTTGAGAGTACCAAGTCTTTATTGCTTCAGAATGATCTTCTCGAACCGTTTGACCCGGATAAGCCGATTATTCTTGCTGTTGATGCCAGTCCATATGGTGTCGGCGCGGTTTTATCGCATCTAGTCGATAATGTTGAGAAACCCGTCTGTTTCGCATCATCGACTCTAACACCTGCCCAGGTGAATTATGCCCAAGTGCATAAAGAGGCATTAGCTGTTATGTTTGGAATTTCAAAGTTCCATAAGTACTTATACGGGGCCAAATTTACATTGATTACGGATAATAGTGGGATTAAAGAAATCTTTAATCCGTCCAAGGGAACTTCAGCCATCGCAGCCGCCCGACTACAGCGGTGGTCTCTAATTGTTGCTGGTTACAATTATGTTATCGAGCATCGTCCAGGCCGACTGATGAATCATGCTGATGCACTCTCACGCCTTCCTTTGCCTGATGAAACTGGCATAGAGCATGTTAGTCTCGGAATCAAAGGTCTATCCGGTGCCCCCAGTGTTGTAAATCTATATAAATAAAAATGAGTTGGGGTTTCCTTTGTCACGATTTAACTCCCGAGCGGAAGGACCGATCGGCGTGAAATTTTGTATGCAGAGATTTTTATGGCCGGAGAAGGTTCTTATGATGGTTTGAGACCCCTCCCTTCACTGGAAAAGGGGGCTCCCATACAAATGAAACACAAATTGCTACACAACTCGAGAACTAATCAAGCAAAAGAAACCAAATTTGGGAGTTTTTGAAGGCAAAAAAGGGAGCTTGAGAACCCTCCCCGTCATAAAAGAGGGGTCCCCTTCAAATGAAACACAATATTCTGCATAACAGAACTAATGAAGCAAACGGAACGAAATTTAGCATGTGTTGTTTTTTTTAAAACAAAACATGTTCCTATCCTAGAGGGTTTGAGCTGTTTAGTGGAATACCTGTAACTAGAAATTAGAAGAAAAATTAGTATCTTCCATTTAATTCCAACTACCTTTGCTTATCTTCGACAGATACGCGTATTTCGTCTACAATGTGCAGACTTCTTCAGTGTCTCGTACTAATAACTCGACTTGTTCCTATGTTGGTTTGAGACCCCTTCTCATCCTAAGTGGGGAGGGCGGGGGGCTCCGATACAAATGAAATACACTATTCTGCATGACTCGAGAACTAATCAAGCAAATGGAACCAAATTTAGTATGTGGTGGTTTTTGAAGACAAAAAATTGTTCTATGTTGATTTGAGACCCCTCCCCTTTCTGAAAGGGGAAACCTATTCAAATGAAACGCAAATCCTTGCATAACTCGAGAATTAATAAGAGAAATGGAGCGCTAGGAGCGGACAGTAATTTTATTGCTAGAACAGATAGACATGAAGAGAAAGTGTATTGATAGGTCCGTAAGGGAACGGCAGGCTTTTTGAAATTGAATAGATGTAAGTTTGAAAACGAGCGGAGGGCATTTGAACGGTAGTATACGATCAGGCACATAACCCTTTGTCATACTACCCTATGCAGGATAGATTGCATGGAGATGGTAAATTATCTGCTTCTGGAAAAAACTTCATCAAAGATCGTTACTTCCGCGCTGGGGAGAATACAAAAATAACAATCAAAAGTGAAGAGAAATGGAACCAAATTTCGCATGTGTAAGTTTTTAAAGGAGGGAAATGTTTCTATGGTGATTTGAGACTCTTCCGTCATATGAGGAGGAAGGGGGGAGGGGGGTGCTCTCAAACAAATGGAGCCCAAATTTCTACATAACTCGAGAACTAATCAAGTAAATGGAACCAAATTTGGAATGGACGAGGTTTTTAAGGCATGAAATGTTTTTATGGTGGTTCAAAGCCCCTCCTCCCTCTAGAAAGGGGGCTCTCATACAAATGAAACACAAATTTCAACCAAACATGAGAGCAAATTGCTTTGCTAATTTGTATTCAGTGGTGTCCGGGAAAGCATCTTATGATAGTTCGAGACCCTCCCGCCTCTAGAAAGGGTGGGATCCCATGCAAATGAAAAACAAACTCCTGCATAACTCGAGAACTAATCAAGCAAATGGAACCAAAATTGGTATGGGTGAGTTTTTGAAGGCAAGAAATGTTTTAATGGTAATAAGACCTCTCCTCACTCTGAAAAGGGGGGCTACCATACATACGAAACACAAATTTAAACCAAACATGAGAACTATCCCTACCGGTATGCAAATTTGTATACAGGGGTTTTTAAGTCCGGGAAAGGATCTTATTATAGTCCGACACCCGTCCCGCGTTTAGAAAGGGGGTTCCCATGCAAATGAAAAACTATTTTCTGCATAACTCAAGAACTAATCTAACAAATGGAACCAAATATGGCATGTGGAGGTTTTGTAGGCAAGAAATGTTTCTACGGTGGTTTGAGACCCCCCTCCTCTTTGAAAGAAGGGACTTTCATACAAATGAACCACGAATTTGAGGCAAACGTGAGAATTATCCCAACAGGTATGACTATTTTTATGCAGGGATTTTTGGAGTCGAGAAAGGTTCTTATAATGGTTCGAGACCCCTGCCGCATCTGGAAGGGGTGCTCCCACACCAATGAAACACGAATTCCTGCATAACTCGAGAACTAATCAAACAAGTGGAACCAAATTTTGGATGTGGGGTTTTTCGGAACCAAGAAATGTTTCTATGGAGGTTTGAGATTCCTCCCCTCATTGGAAGGGGTGGGCTCTCATAAAAATTAGACAGAAATGTCAACCAAACATGAGAATCATACCTACTATTATGAAAACTTACATGTACGAGTTGTTGAGGCCAGAGAAGGTTCTTATGATGGCTCGAAGCTCCTTTTCCGCCTGGAATTGGACAAATGAAACACAAATTTCTGCAAAGCTCGAGTTCTTGGAATTGGAGTTCTTCAAATGGAACCAAATTTGGCATGTGGGGTTTTTGGGCAGGATTTTTTTCTTAGGTGGTTCAAGACGCCGTCCCTCTGGAGAGGATGAAGGATGGCTCTAAAACCAATGAAATAGTCAATCAACTAAAAAACAAAATGTGTATTTCTCGGGTAAGAAGTATATTCTGATAGAAGTTTGTACGCCTTTTTAGTCAATAATTGCAAGAGAAAATTACGTACAAACTGACAAGATACGGTTTCGTTTGTCTTTGAAATGCTTCTACGCAGAAAGCAAAATCGGTTGAAACAACCGGTCCAAGGGTTAAATTAATAACACAAACTTTTTTGTTTTTGCATATATAACAAACACAAACATAAAAAAATATTTTAACCAGATTCATTCAAAACATAAACCATAAACGCGCCAATTCTATTAATTTTTCATTCATTTAGTCGTATACGTTGCAAGGCACCGGGTTCAGCTAGTCTAGAAATAATACGAAAAAATCAGCAATGTGATCCAATTTTGTCAAAACTTTTTGAAACTGTAAAATTAGGTTGGACACACTGTGTTGATCCAAGTTTGAAACCGTATTTGAATTTAAGTCCTCACTTTGGAATCGACGAGAACGTTTTGTATTTTGACGATAGGGTTGTTGTCCCAGATAACCTTAAGTCGACTATTATCAATCAGCTGCATTCCAACCATGATGGGGTTGTCCGTATGAAAATGCTGGGTCGCATGTATGTTTGGTGGAAGAATTTCGATGCAGATTTGAATAATTTCATCAAACATTGTGAAGTATGTCAGCAACGCCAAGCCGTTCCACAGGAAAAAGTCAAAAGCACTTGGCAAAAATGTGACCGTCCTTTTCAACGGGTCCACATGGACTTATTTTATTTTGAAGGTATTACTGCTTTAATTATAGTAGATGCCTATTCTAAATTTATTGACGTACGCGCAATTAAGTCAAGTAACAGTATGCAAATAATTGAGCAAGTTGAATCATTTTTTGCATACTTCGGAATTGCTGAGGAGGTGGTTACGGATAACGGCCCTCCTTTCAATTCAGAATATTACATTGCGTTTTTGGAAGCGAATGGTGTTAAAGTTTTAAAATCACCACCCTACCACCCCCAATCGAACGGGTTGGCCGAGAGGGGTGTAAGAACAGTCAAAGATGTTCTAAAAAAGTATTTGCTTGACGAAAAATGTAAACCGTTGTCTCTTGAGCGTAAGATTAACCGGTTTTTAATCAACTACCGGAACACCCCATCGACGACAACAAACCAAACACCTTCGTCAATGCTTTTCAAATATATTCCCCGAACGTTGATCAATATTGTCAATCCGCGAAAGGTTGAAATTGAGAGTACTCACCCTAAACCTGATGTTAAACCAAAACAGCCAATGGCACAAGAATTCGTTGAACCGTTGAAATCCACGGTAAAGTATAACGTCGGTGACAAAGTACTCTATCGGAATCACTTTAAAGAACTCGTTCGTTGGATACCTGCAATCATACTACAAAAAATAAGTCCATTAACTTACCTGATAAGTATTGATGGGAACGTGCGAATGATTCATGTGAATCAAATTCATGAAAAGTATTGTAATTCTAGAATGTAAGAAACTGTTCTCATGTTTGCTATAGCGTTAAAGCGGTTCAAAGCGGGAGAGATGATATATCCCTAGGTTTATTTCTGGCTTGAAAGCCAATTCATTATAATTATTAACATGAGTAGCCATAATTGATATAAAATTATAGCATATAAGTATGTGCGAGGTACGACATGTGTTCTCGACCTCTTTTCCGACCGACCACCGAAGTGAACAGATGTAGTAGCCACAAGTTCGAATTTATTAAATTACCAATAAAGTTAATTAGTTTAGTAGTTATAATCAAAAGCGTGCTGTTATTTCCTCCAAGTCACAACAGAGGGGATGAGGGTGCCAACTCCTCGACCCACTAAAAACCACCCGTGCCTTAAACCCCGGCCCTCCCGGAACCACCTTTCGGTATTACTTCGGGGAGGGGGCTCTTGTGCTTATTCAGCACCCACTATGTCTAACTACTTAGGGCTTAAGTAGTTAGGTGATCCCTGCGACCTGCCTTTGGTCGTTTCGCCATTTTTGTTGGAGATCGAGGACGATCTGGGAGGCGGCTACGCATACCGCGTCCCAGACGACCCGGTTCTGGCACATCCTCGGGACCAAATTGTCCGGAGTCGTGTCGTGACCGCTTACAGTAAACATGCCTGATCTCGCGCCGTCGAAGCGAGGACATGCGAAGAACACATGTTCCGCAGTTTCCTCAACTTCCGCGCACTCGCTGCATGCGGAGTACTGTGCATGCCCATATTTATGCAGGTATTGTCTAAAACAGCCGTGGCCAGACAATATCTGCGTTAAGTGGAAGTTCACCTCCCCGTGTCGCCTACCGACCCACCCGATTAATTCCGGGATTAGTCGGTGGGTCCACCGACCTTTGGTGGAGTTATTCCATTCCCTTTGCCACTTAACCATGGATACGGCTCTAGTGGTCTTCCGAATACCTCTTGTTCCACGTTGTTCGAAGCACTCTACGTCCTCTTTTATGACCATGCCTATTGGCATCATCCCCGCTAGGACGCAGACCGGGTCGCGTGATACCGTTCGGTAAGCACTAACCACTCTTAGGCACATAAGCCTGTGCGTACTCTCTAGCTTACTTGCAAATCCCTTGGTACTCAAGGCGGTGATCCATGCCGGCCCGCCGTACCTAAGTATGGACAGAGCGACGCTGGCCAGGAGTTTACGCTTACTCCCTTGCACCGCCGAGCTATTCGACATCATGCGGGATAATGCCGATATAGCCATTGAGGCTTTCTTGCAAGCGTAATGGACGTGACTGACAAAGGACAGCTTATCGTCGATCATGACCCCAAGAAACCTCAAGAACCTCTTCGATTCTACCGTGTAGTTACCTGCACTGATCCTCGCATGTTGCTCCGATTTCCTATTATTCACCACCGTGACCTCAGTCTTATGGTGGGCTAGCTCCAATTGCCTGAAGCTCATCCATCTCTCTACAATGCCAATGCAGTGTGAGGCCGTTAACTCGACCTCTTCGATGGATTTACCACATATCACTAGGATGATGTCGTCTGCAAACCCGACAATCTTTACCCCGCTCGGGAACTCAAGCCGAAGTACCTCGTCGTACATCGTGTTCCATAGTACCGGACCCAGGATCGAACCTTGTGGGACGCCTGCGGTGATCTGTACACGTTTCTGGCCTGCCTCTGTATTGTATACCAGTACGTGATTCTGGAAGTAGCTTCCGAGAATCTTGTACAAGTACCCAGGAACCTGTAGGCGCTGGAGCGAGTCGGCGATAGCCACCTAACTGGCGCTATTGAATGCGTTTCTCACGTCAAGGGTGACCACTACACAGTAGCGGACTCCTCGCTTCTTGCGCTGGATTACCACCTCAGCCGGCTTGGTGACGGACAGGACGGCATCCACCGTCGACGTCCCTTTGCGGAAGCCAAACTAATTATTTGACAGACCACCTGTACCCTCTGTGTACGTTGTCAGTCTGTTGAGGATTACCCTCTCGAGCACCTTACCCGCTGTATCCAACAGACATATAGGTTTATATGCCGATGGATCCCCTGGTGGCTTCCCTGTCTTTGGTAGCAACACAAGGTTCTGAATTTTCCAGGCATCAGGGAAGACGCCTTCGTCCAGACACTTTTGCATCACCACCCTGAACATTTCGGGATCCAACAAGATAGCCGTCTTGATGGCCAGGTTCGGGATACCATCAGGTCCCGTCGCTTTGTTCACCTTAAGCGACTTTGCTATCGCAATGAGTTCATCATTCGTCACCGTCGCCTCGTCGCCGGCCCCCGTTGTGCCGTTATCAATGCCCACGTGGTCACGGGTGTTCGGCAGAGCCGTCCACCCTTCCGTCGCTATGACAGCGTTAAGGTCTGGGATACTGGAACGCTGGTCATGGGACAAATCTACGGCTGCGGGGGGCCATGGACTCGGGTCGTGGCTCGGAAAGAGTCCCCCAACGATCACCTGCAGCAGCTCTGATGAACGCTCGGTTGGAGCCGCCGATCCTCTGGTTTTGGCCATTACTACCCGATAGGCGTCACCCACGGGTTCGCATTGGCCCTCTGACACAGACCCTCGAAGCAGGCTCGCTTGCTGGCCTTTATCTCCCTCTTTAGTGCGACCCTCGCGGCGATTAGCGCCCCTCTACGCTCGATTCTCTCGGCGTCTGACCGCGCTCTCTACACCCTCCGTCTTGCGTGGAGGCATGATCTTCGGAGGGCGGCAATCGACTCCGTCCACCAATACACCGGCGATCTTCCATTCCTCGGTTTGACTTCCCTCGGCATGGTCGCATTGCACGCTCGTGTAAGTGTCATAACGAGTCGTTCGCCGCAAGGTTCCTGGGTTTCACGTAAATTCCGTTCCCTCTCAAGCGCCTCTTTAAAAGTCTCTACATCAAAGTAGGACGTCCTCCATCTGCGGGCGAATGGAGTGGATGCTCCTCATTCCGCACGCTGCCTTGTATTGTGGACGATACAATAACGAACCGCCAAGTGGTCGCTATGGGTGTAGCCATCATCCACCCTCCAATTGCTTATCAGCCCAGGACTGCTGAATGTTATATCGATGATCGATTCCGCTCCGTTTCTATGGTAGGTACTCTTGGTACCCACATTGGCTAGGTCTATGTTGAGCCTAGCCAAGGCCTCCAGAAGTATTTGGCCCCTAGGGTTGGTAAGGCGGCTCCCCCACTCGAGCGCCCAAGCGTTGAAGTCCCCCGCTATTACCAACGGGGTCAGGCCAGTTAGCTCCGTTGTCATCCGATCTAGCATATTGGTAAACTGTTCGATCAACCATCTTGGCGGTGCAGCTGCAGAAGAACACTCCATTCACTTTTACAACCGCAAAGCCTTCGTTTGTGGTAGACACAACCTCCAGAACCGAGTACTTTCCCGTCGTCCATAATGCCGCCATATTAGCCCTGTCCGCAAACCAGTTCCCGTTGCCGGGTGGGATGCGGTATGGGTCGGAAATAATGGCGATATCCGATGCCGACTCGCTAACTGTCTGCCACAGCAGTTGCTGGGCGACCTCACAATGGTTCAGGTTTAATTAGGTTATCTGCATTACGATTGGCTCGTTGGAATACCCTTACCGGCAGGGTACTAGCCCCCCCATGACGTGCTTATCGTCCGGTTTCCCGGCGCACATCAAGCATTTGGGGGGACCTTTGCAATCCCGCGCCTTGTGGCTAGTGCTGCCACACCTACTGCACATGTTGCTACGATCTGGGCCTTTGCACTCCCAGGCATGTGCCCGCTCTCTAGGCATCTAAAACATGCCTTCGGCGGCTGGTGTAGGCTTAGTGGGCATACTGACCATCCCACCTTCACCTTCGCCACTATCAACGCCGCGTCCACGTCGACTGCCACTACCCTCATGGTTGCAACTTGAGTCCCGAGTGGACCCTTCCTCAGACGTATGTCTGCCTTACACTGTTCCTTGAGTGCAGTGGAGATCTCGTCTGCCTCGGTGATCTCATCCAAGTTCCTACACTGGATCGTCACCTGTGAGACGAGGGCGCGCACCTCCACACCCTCACCTAAGGCCGGGCCCTTTAGCGTTGTCGCCTTCTTTAGCTCCAAGAGCATCTCGCCGGTGTGGGTACGGCGTATACTCCGCACGTCGGCGCCTAGGCCTGCCAGTTTAGCGTCGCCGCGCATCGCTTTCAACACTTCCGAGTTCTTAGACACGCCGGTCTTGACGATGAGGGCCTCTCCACGGTTACGCTTGCGGGCCACCTGTCGCTTGTCTTTTTCTTTTTTCGTCCTACTTCCCTTTTTCCGGACTTTGTTCCAGTGGCTTTCCCTGCCACGCCTGGGGTCGTCACTCGTCCCCCTCCTAGCACTAGCGTCTGCTTCCGTGCTGGTTATAGCTGTTGTCGTTGGGGCCCTGCCGTTCGGGCCCCCTTCGGCGCTTGAGACAACTCTCGAGCTGGGTGTCGCGCCTTTCGCGCTGGGCTTGGCGCCGGGGCCTCTCTCTTTACGGGCAGCCGAAGCTGATCGCGAGGATGGACCCTTGGACCCCGCCGCCACGTTCGCATAGGTTTGTTTCCCTCCTGGGGCATCCGACACGATACGCTGCTTTGAAGCGCCAGGTGCCGTTTCACCCGGGGACTGCCTAGCCCACTTGGAAGTCCCTGCCCCCATGGATAGGGTGGAATCTCCGACAGAGACGGCTGCATCCGTCTGTGTCTGCTTCGAGGCTATGTCCCTTGCCCTTTCCGTAGCTGCTAGCCTTGCCAACTCTTTGGCACTTTGCTCGCCTAGGAGCTTGGCCTCCAGCTCTTCCCTCTCCTTGCATGCAGCCTGCACTCTCATGCATGCACTGTCATGGCTCAATTTGAGGTCCTTTGCAATATTGCTACGCGTCGACGTGAAGTCGGTAATCGCGTCCAATTGCTCAGACACCTCCATCATCTTAGGAAGGGTTTCCCGCATCGTATCCATGGCCCGGATGAGTCCTTGCCCATCCATGGCCACACCTAGCTTGGTAACACCTGCCTCCGATGCCGTAGCACTACCGCACGTGTCGCTCACGCCTGATTCCACCATTCTACGCGTCCTTTTGTTTGCATATTTCTGAATGACATAGCATCAAAAAAGTGCTCAGTTTTGTGTTACCTATCAAAATTCGCGGTCTTACTCCGGAACAACGAAAAAGTATCGTGCACAAATGGTGCACTGTGAGCGGACTCTCCTTGAGAAAATTGACCAAAAACGATTTTTTTCTTGGCTCAGTCAGTACTAGCACATCAGTCCCAAGTTCGGTCCCATGCTTAATAATGCGCCCCTAATAATGAACTCACACGAACACACTCTCAAATATTCTGTCAAAATAACACACCAAATCAAAACAAAGGCGCAAATATGTATAGCAAGGTGCTGGCTTCAAAGTGTACTGCGGACCAAGGGGTTCTACAACAGTGAACCAATTTTAAATCACTAGTTGCATATTGATTGTTGCTAAAAACATACCGAAAGCAGAAAAAACCCAAAAGGAACCCAAAACAGGCCACGTCCGTGAAACCCGCAAACTCTACGATGAGTTATTGTGTAGAAATTCTGGGTGTATAATAATGGACGATGAAACGTATGTGAAACTAGATTACGAAACGCTTCCCGGATCACAATTCTATACTGTAAGCCAAGACAAAGACATCCCCGAAACGAAGAAGGCAATTTTCACCGAAAAATTCTGTAAGAAGATTATGGTGTGGCAGGCAATATACGAGTGTGGTAAAACATCTAGTCCGTACATCACAACGGAGACGATGAACACTCAGAAATACGTTAAGGAATGTCTCCAGAAGCGATTATTGCCGATGATCAGGCAGCACGAAGGTCAAGTACTGTTTTGGCCTGATTTGGCGTCATGTTATTACGCAAAGGACACTTTAGAATGGTACAAAAGTCAAAATGTATGTTTCGCGCCGAAAGACATGCATCCGCCGAACTGACCAGAAGCACGGCCAATCGAGACTTTTTGGGCTTTAACCAAAGCAAAGCTTCGAAAATCCATAAAACCAGCGGACGACAACTAAAAATTTAAAAAAAATTGAATAAAGTGGTCAAAATGGTGGGAAGTACCACTGTGCAGAAGCTAATGGATCATGTTCGAGGAAAAGTTAGGAGTCTTGGCTATGATTTAATATTTTGATTAAACGAGAGTAAAATATCATATAAAACACAAACACAATCATATTTGTGCCAAATAAAATTATTAAAACTAAAAAACAACATGACATTTTTGTTATTTTGAAAGTGTGCTTATACTTTCTGGAACAGTCTATACTTGCCACATAGTCATACTAATGCAAAAATGGTATCTGGTATCGAAAGCTAAGGAAGTGCATTTAGAACACTAAGTTGAGAGAAGCAATAAATGAATTGTGAACGCAATAAAGGGTGTCCACGATGACATTGCCACACACAAAATTGATTCGCAAAATTCGAGTTTTCATCCGATTGCCATCAAATTTTCAGGGATTGAGAAATAACTATTAAACTTCATTTTACTATTTTACTCGTATTTTATTTACAGTCCATACGCAAATGCCCGCACCTTGGCCTTAACCCCGGCCATAAGATTCTGCACAACCTGTGAATCAACCGTTTTTTGCATGTAAACCCATACTTTCTTCAGTTCCTCGACTGCCTTCACTACCTTAGGTCGTTTAAGAAGGTGCTGTTTCATAATCGCCCAGTACTTCTCGATGGGGCGGAGCTCTGGAGTGTTGGGAGGGTTGAACATTTTCGGCACGAAATTGACCTTAATGTCCGCATACCACTTCAGCACGTCCTTGGAGTAGTTGCATGAGGCCAAATCCGGCCAGAAGATTGTTGGGACGTTGTGGGCCTTCAGGAGAGGAAGCTGCCGCATCTGGAGGCACTCTTTTATGTACACCTGTCCGTTCATCATGTCCTGGGTCACGAAAGGTGTACTCCGCTTCCCGCACGTGCAGATGGCTTGCCAAACCAGGAATTTCTTCGCCAATTTGGACATCTTCTGAGCGCGGACATGCTCCGGAACGCTGAACTTATCCTTGGCCGTGAAAAACAGGTTGCCGGGGATCTGTTTGAAGTCAGCCTTCACATATGTTTTGTCGTCCATGATGCAGCATTCAACTTTCGTCAGCATGTTGAGGTACAACTTCCTGGCACGGGTTTTGGCGGACTTGTTCTGCTTCTCGTCGCGATTAGGGGCCTTTTGTACCTTGAACGTTCGAAGCCCAGCCTTAGTTTTGGCCTTCTGGACCAAACTTCGGCTTAGGTGCAGCTTCTTAGCCACATCCCGAACGGAGGCGTTCGGATTTCGGTTGAAGGCCCCAACTACGCGGTTGTGATTTTTGGTGTTGTACGGAATACTTTTTCCTTCACTTTTGGGCTTCCGATCGGTGGTCAACCGTTCCTCGAACCGTTTAATCACTCGCGACACCGTGGAATTCGCGATTCCCAACGTTTTAGCGATGGAACGATGCGAGAGATCCTTGTTCTCGTGATGAATGCGCAAGATTTTATCACGCACGAGCTGTTCTTTCGACTCCATTTCCGCGAGTTTTAATCACAGGACTTTAAAACTTGCAGGATAATGCACTATGAACTAAATCCACCCAAATTTTCATTAAATTCTACCCAACGGTTAAAAAGTTAGAGCAATTTCATAGTGTGGCAATTTCATCGTGGACACCTTTTAAGCTTGAAATGCAAAAAAAAAGAAGCAAGCAATGTTAGAAAAAAAAAAATACAAACACGCTTTACATAAAATAAAGTTGCTATAAACTTCTTCTTGCATACGAAGGTTTTTGTACTGTTGAGATTTATCAATTGTATTGTTCTAATCCTAAACTAATCATTAAAGAATACAACTTTATCGTCACTGATCTGTATTATGGTTGTCCCTGAATAAAAAAAAATAGATAATCGCCACGTTCATCCTCCGAATTTTTCCATTTTTTTTTTTGCGCACTCTAATGCAGTACTACAACAGGCCAAACACCGTCATCCTCCAATCAGCATAATCAGGATGTGTGCAATGATGGTGACTCGTTTCAGTCGCAGTTGCAGTCGCGCTTTTGTGGAGAACATTCCTCTTATCGTCTCAGGATAATAACATTACAATCGAAAGCATAATTGACACTTTTGTTGAAACACCCCTCTTTCTATGTCGCTGCTCATTTAATTCATCTCATCCATCAGGGAATGTGGCACTAGTTTATTTGGGAATGAAATGGTACAAGCACATATATTCTACATCACATCAGTTTCCCCATTCAAAAAATACTCCATTCAAATTTTTCTCATTAAAAAAAACTCGCATTGAATCATGGATATTACTTGATTATCCTCCTCCACAGTATTCAAAAAAAAAAGGTCACCTCAAATGACTCCTGCAAAAAAAACGAAACAACATCATTCCAAAAACGATCCCATTCACGTCAGTAAATTGTTGATAATCATAAAATTTTATCCTTTCGGAAAATTTCACTATTTATGTCGGAAAATAAATCTCCACTATACGCATGGCTGTCGGTCCTGGAATGATGGGGCTTACCCTCCTTCACATTATCCCACACGGAGCGAGAGGTGGAAAAAAGTCTGATGGAAACAGAGCAAAATGCAATCAATGTTGTATGCAGCAAATTTGACAAAATAATGGGAATTGTTGAATGGAGAAGGTACAGAGAAAAAGTGGATAACGAGCAATAGCCGAAAATGCTGATCCGGTGGAAAAGGGTTTTTTTTTTCAAGGAGGATAAAAATTCGCCAAAAATATTCACCATATTGTGGGGCGAAGTTGTTGTTGTTGTTGCTTTGAGTGGAGGTAAATGATTTTGTTTGATGCAGTTTTTTATTCATAATTCTTGTTGTGTTATGAGGTTCCTGTTTATTAATATTTTTCATTCACAAGTATATTGATATGTGTTCTATTATCCTAACATTTTTTTTTACCGCATCTCACATGCTATTTTTCTAGCAAATTTGCTCACAACTGTTATCATTCGGGAAGCTTCAACAGTTGAACAGTTACAGTTACCGAAGTTTCCTACCACTAAAACACAATGAGTGTTGAGTGTATACAGGTGGAGAAGAGCAAGGTTTTTGTTGGTATAAGTTACGAAAAACGTGTAAACAATCCATGATTTCGGGTAATGACGTAAAACTCCAAAATCAAGCGAATGATAACAAAGCAAGTTCAGTTTTTGTCCGCATCCATATAGTGCACAAAAAGGCATTTTCAGCCGAAACTTTCTAAAAACAATAACGATTACCGAAATTAAATATTCCACCTTGTGATATGCTGCTATTGTAAATTGTTGTTTTTGGAGATCTATGTCACGCATGTTTACAACAACAAACCGGCTGTGCATCATCTCACAAATACAATTGTTTCGTCCAGGGCTTGACAAGGCCCTACGTTGTGATTTATTTCCTTCTGAGACGACGATGACAAACGAATACAAACGGACTACAATGTCGATGATAATTTATTACCACCGAGAGGCAGCGTGCCAGCTCGGTGGGTAACGATACAACACTAAAACACCACTAAACTAAATACATCGATGTGTCGCTTTTATAGGTGACACGAAGTACGGATAATAGTGCCGCGCGCACCGCATCGCTACAATGGCGCATAGATACGGTGCGCCGACAGTGTTGTTTCACGCTGCCCACTTTAGCTACAATAATAGCATCAGGCTATCATTGCATGCTAGCCGCTCGCAATGGGTGGAAACAATACACGCTCCCGGGGGGACGCGTGTTTGGTGCTACTGAACAACAGCAAGCACGTCGTGTGCCGTTTGGGATCGAACAACAATGACAGTATTACACTAGGACAACTTAACCACTACTGCTTCACCTGTATATACCTCATTGACCAAAACATTCGTCAATATTTAAAAAGTGTGTTTGTGTATAACACACGTCCGATTGACGTAGACCACGTTAAACCGTTGCCACAGTGGGAAAAAAAGTTTATTATGGAAATGAGGGTAAAATCAGCCATATCTATCATTTCCATTGCGATGCATTTCCGCAGCACTAACCATACGCGGTACAGGTTCCTGGTTTGTCCACCGTATTCTGTTCATCGGTTCGGTTAGGCACCTTCCTTACCTTGAAGACATGAAGTCCGGCCCGCTCCATTGTCTGCTGGACAATCCAGATGGACAAACTGAACTTCTTGGCCACGTCCCGAATCGAATGGTTACACTTGACGTGATCCCTCTCCTTCCTTGCGTTTTCCGGGTCGATCGTCTTCGGTTTTCTTTCGCTTCCAGCTTGCCGCTGGGTCGTCTGGGTCTCTTTGAACGATTTTACCACACAGAACATGGTCGAACTGTCGATTCCAACTGTTTCGCGATCCACCTGTGGGAGAGGCGTGAATTTTCCACGACCACGCCCATAATGGTTTTTGTCGAAGCACTTCTTGCTTGGAAGCCATCTCGATAAGGGAACGTCCATTAATTACGTCACGTAAAAATTGACTTTTTGTAACCCCCCCTCCCCCCCTTGTCACGTTTTTTATATGGATTTTCAAATTTGTTTGTATGGTTCGTCACGTTTTCCCAAACCCCCCCTCCCCCCTTACTGCGTGACATAATTAATGGACATTCCCTAACTACTGAATCGATGAAATTTTGCACAAGTGAACTATACTCTGGTTTTACCCAAAATCAAGCTTTTCCTAAAAAAAAATTAAACAAAAGAGGTGTTGTATTGTTTTCGTGTACAATCTCTTGTCAGTACTGCCAAATATACCTCAATCATACAAATTCTGCTAGCATGAGAAATTACTATTTGAAATTTACTTTAAAAATTCGACACGCACCCTGTATTTTCCATGCGATTGTACACCCTGAAAAAAAAGCACGTCCGATTTACGTGAAATATCACGTGACTGATCTGTATTAATTAATTATGATTGCTACGTTACGTTAGCAGCTTGATTTCCACATCATGCACACCCAAATGTCAGTCGAAATCTACCTAATTTTCACGTGATCAACACATACTGTTACTTTCGTAACTAAAAGAATAGGATCCGGATTTTTAACTCGTTTATTTGGCGCAGAAAAAATTTTCTACAACGCACAGTGGTCCAGTAAGCTACTTTAGGCGGACATGAGGTTTTCAATGGAAATTTGTGGTATTAGAGCTTTGGTTACTTCTGAGAACTTATTGAAAACTAATTGGACTACAATTTGTATGAAATTATTTTTTTCTTGCACTAAACGCAAGAGTGGCGTATACCCTAACTTTTTTATGAGCCAATATCGTGAGATGATATATGTTAAGCAAAGTTGTAGAAATTGCTATTATAAAAAACTTTGTACAACATATTTTTTGTCTAGCTTCAAAGCCTACTGCGATGATTCCGAATTTTAGTAAATAATCGTTTTTTGACTAAAAGTCATTCATTTTGAACTTTTACCAGCTTTCTATGTTCTACAAAGTTATTTGTTTAGACATTTGCTACAATTTTGCTGAAAACACCATAGTAGTATTTCTTCTTGTTTTCATTTTATAGTAAACTTTCAGTTGAATTTACGCCATACTATAGACCTTACAACATGAAATGGAGCCTTTCTATGAAAACACGTGGTAATATCCATTGAAAACCTCATGTCCGCCTAAAGTAGCTTACTGGACCACTGTGCAACGGTTGTACAATAGAGATAGAAGAAAGACAATCTTGCACTAATTTTATTGGAAACTTACGTTTCATGAGTTCAAGTTAATTTTCCGATCTCGTAACCCGGACTCGGCGAAGAGTTCGCTATACGGTAACGTAACTAGCTTTCTGGGTTGGTAGGATAGTTTTAGGTTTGTTTAACGTTACAATTATAAATAGTTCATTTACCTTACTTTGCCCTTTCATTTCATTTACCTTTACCTTGATTTCCAGAAAAACTGACGCGGTTGATCAAAGCAACAATGGATCGAGTGATGTGTGTCGTCCGAGTATCAGGAATGCGTTGAAAACAAAATACATGAAGGGAAGAGGCTCACGAGAAGACAATGTTAGCATCCTAGCACGAGTTCGACGGTGATGAAATCGAGGTAGTAGACAAATTCGTGTATCTGGGCTCATTGGTGACCGCCGATAACGACACCAGCAGATAAATACAAAGGCGCATTATAGCTGGCAATTGTGCCTACTTTGGACTCCGAAGGACGCTAAGATCGAACAAAGTTCGCCGAACCACATTAATTAGACCGGTAGTTCTCTATGGCCACGAAACATGGACATTGCTAGTGGTGGACCAACGCGCCCTTGGAGTCTTTGAACGGAAGGTGCTGCGTACCATCTACAGGGAAGTGCAGATGGAAGACAGAACGTGGAGGAGGCGAATGAACCACGCATTGCACCAGTTGTTGGGAGAACCTCCCATCGTACACATCGCAAAAATCGGTCGACTACGATGGGCTGGGCATGTCGTAAGAATGTCGGACGACAGCCCTGTGAAAATGGTTCTCGAAAACGAAACGACAGGTACAAGAAGAAGAAGCGCGCAACGAGCAAGGTGGATCGATCAAGTAGAAGGCGACCTGCGGACCCTCCGCAGACAGCGAGGCTGGCGAGTGACAGCCATGGACCGAATAGAATGGAGACAACTTCTGTGTACAGCAGAGGCCACGCCGGCCTTAGTCTGATTGGTAAGGTAAGTAAGTCATTTACCTTACTTTTATTATCAATTGTTTAGCAGCTCCTTGGCACATAGGCGGATAACATTTAATTTAATTTAGGCCTTAGTTATTAAGCAAACTTATATTAAGCAAGTCGGTAATTACATTAATGTTCGTTAAGTAATTATAAATGTACATCCAAACTTGTCTGGGAATGCATTCTTTCACTGCGAAAGGTGTGCCAAGAGAACTCGGTAAACTCATTCTGGATTCCGGGACACTGTGGCATTGAAGGCAATGAAAGGGCAGACGAGCTTGCTAAACAAGGTTCAAATGCACAGTTTATTGGCCCAGAACCATTCTGCGGTATATCATACTGTGCCATTAAAATGGAATTAAAATCTTGGGAAGAGCAAAAGGTGATGACCAATTGGTTGGTCACCACAAAGTGTTCTCAAGCAAAAAGGTTTATAATTCCCAATGTTACAATTAGTAAAAAGCTTCTGGAGCTCAATAAGAGAGTTCTTTGTACCTATACTGGCCTAGTAACCGGACATTGCCCGAGTAGATATCATTTGAAAAACATTGGCCAGGTTCAGAATGATATCTGTCGTTTTTGTAACATGGAACGTGAAACCTTTGCAAATGCTTTGTACAAGAGCAGACTTAAATTTCCGAACAGTGGCTATATGCAACCTGAAGAAATTTGGACTGCGAATCATGGAAAGGTGGTGGGTTTTATAAACTCAATTTTGCCTGACTGGGAGACGCGTCTTAGGCTGGTCACTTGACAAATGGTGATCTAGCTTTCAGATGCGAATTAGAATAGTAAACAGGGGTATACCACAAAAGTTCAACTCAGTGGACGCTGTGGTTCTACGACCCAACAAAAAAAACATTAATGTTTGACCTACCTCGATGTATAATTTAAATTAGGCTCAAGTAATATTGTATAATATAGGAAATGTAATAAATTTTGGAATAATTACAATAATTTACAATCTCAGCTGCACGTTTCAGTCCGCAATTTAAAAGACAAAAAGAGCAGTCATTCTGTCGGTTATTGTTCTTCAATCGAACGTTGCCAATAGCTATCAACATGCAGGTACGTGTTATAGGTTTGCGATTGTGTGGAGGTGCGACGTTGCATGGATTGCATTCGCCACACATACAGTAAGTTTGTGTCTTTGACATTTCTGCGAAATGTGTTTTTTATGTACATCAATTTGGCAGGCAAAATCGGCATTTTAGCCTAGTAACTATAATGATGTTGTTTAAGAAGGAAATAATTTCTCATCACCATGAGGCTCCAGGAGTGTCAGTGTACGGCAGGTCCGTCAGTGTACGGCAGGTAGGAAATCAAACAGATGTTTGAAAGTTGAGCGAAAGGGCATGTGTCCAGTGGTATTCGAACCATGGACGTCAATCTTTGCCTAACATCCCACTGCGGGGTAGGTTGTAGTATGGAACAAGTTCAGCAGGCAAAAATTGACGCATGGAAAGCGCTCATGTACCACTGATGGCTTGTGATAGTTATTCTAGCGATATATTGTGTGCACTCTGTTTTTGATGCGCACATGGGAGAGGAACTCTCTCCTTTTTTTGGGTTTGTTTTTTGATTCGCAACGACTGAGATCACTCAAGTTGGTGCCTTATGGTGATGAGCGAACATTTCCTTCTGCATCATACTCGTTACTCCACGCACGGAAAATATATAACATAACAATTAAAGTATGAATAGAAGTAGTTTGAAATTGAGCGGAGGGCAAAGTGAGCCAGTGTTTCGAAGCAATTACACAAGCTTTTACCACGCTACCCAGTTCAGCAAAGGCAAGGCAGAAACGAATACCCCACCTAGACTGGCAAAAGAATGTGCGGCTGATCTTGCTAAATATGAAATAGTTCGAAAACTGAAATACTTATACTTTGCTCGTTTTTCACGTGGTCTTACGATTCTCGCATAGAAACTTAAGACATCATAAAAGACATAAAAATTCAAACTTGCATAATATAGATGGAATTTCAAGACTCAAATTAACTGTCTTGACCTTGTAAATAGCGGCTACAGTAAATTATTATGAGGACATACTATGCGTATTACATCATATATCTGACATCTACTGAATTATTACTGAAACAAACAAAAGTTAGATATGTATCAATACACTACTAGTCCTTAAAAAGCTGAAAACAGAATTCCAAATATCAAAGCTATTATTTTATAAGACGTTTTAGTTTCATTTCAAAGATAGCAATTGGAATGATGAAAGAGCTCAGTTTGTTGATTTCTGAAATAAATGACTTTTCTAATCATAATACCACTTCACAAGATATTTTTAAAAAATCCTTTACTGCTTATAAGCACATGAAAGTCTTTTATAAATATAAGGCCTATAACGGGTGTCCACTAAAAAATGAGAATGATTTCAATACTTTTCCATCAGAACAAACACGGCCGCATAGAAATGTCACTTTAGATGAATGTATCGTTGCACTCTCCAGAAAATTTTCATACACTCTTATTTCACTCTAACATGTTCAGTCGTGTTCAGCATGCCGTCGAAACAGGAAGAACTGCGCGCGCGCGTTGTACAATTCTTTCAAGCGAACGAAGATCGTGGAAAAAAATACACGGTGGACCATTTTTGTCGTTAAAAAGTTCCGGTATCCACCGTATACCGTATCCTGGCATGCATGAGAGTAACCCGGAAGAAAGGTTGCGGCTGTCCAGCGAAAATAATGAATGAGAAAACGCTCCGCTCGCTGCGCAGCATGTTCAACAACAAGGATTCGGTAAGTCAACGGGAAGCAGCCCGAAAGTTCCATTGTTCGAAGTCACTCATCTGCAAGACGCTAAAGAAAGAAGGAATAGTGTGTAGAAAGAAAACCAGATCCCCAGAGTACACAGATGAGCAGATTCAAACCGTGAAATCCCAATGCCGCTGGATGACTAGGAATTACGGCGGAAAATCTTTCGTTCTGGACGACGAAAGCTACTTTCCTCTTTCGAAGTCTCAGATACCGGGAAACGACCGATTCTACACTAAGGACAAACCTACTACTCCTCCAAAAGTAATGTATAAGTTCAAGCACAAATTTGAATCGAAGGTTATGTTATGCATCGTAATATCCGATAAGGGTATTTCGAAGCCGTGGTTCAAACCAAGCGGTTTGGCCATCAACCAGGAGGTGTACCAAAGAGAGTGTTTGCAGAAAATACTCATCCCATTTCTTAAACAACATCACTCGGATGGTAAATACGTGTTTTGGCCGGACAAGGCATCATCGCACTACGCAAAAAAAACGCTAACGTTTTTGGATAGCCAAAATATACCATATGTCCCAAAAGACCGGAATCCGACAAATTTGCCACAGTGCCGTCCTATCGAGGATTTCTTCGGTCTTTTGAGCTCCATGGTATACAAGGATAATTGGAAGGCCAAGAACACCAAGCAACTTACCAACAGGATCAAAAGCTGCATCCGAAAAATCGATGTGGCTGCCGTCCAACGGCCTGTTCCAGCATAACGACTAAGCTGCGCCGCACGGCGGACCACGGACCATATGACAATATTCACTAAACTTAGTTTGAAGATTTAAGTTGACCCTTTTAATAAAATAAATCAGTTTGAACAAAACTTCACTGGTATTTTTTTCCTGACCCATTCTTTTCGTTCTCATTATTTAGTGGACACACGTTACTCGGAAAAAATGCACCAGACAAAAGTGTTCGCAAAATATTTATTTTAAATCGGATTTCCTTGAAACTTCCTGGGAATAATCTCATACATGTAAATTATGTTTTGGTATAATTACCTTATTCAATTGCCTTCAAATCGCTAAAAGCCCACACCTTTCCCTTAAGACCCCTCATTATATTTTGTGCAATGGTGGAGCTGGTCACTTTCATCCATTCTTTCTTCAACTCCAGCTCGTTCTTAAACACCTTGGACGATTTTCGAACTTTGGCCTTCATTATGGCCCAACACCTTTCCACCGGAGGAATCTCTGGTGAATTTGGGGGGTTGGCGGTTTTTGGTACAAAAACAACGTTATTGTCTCTGTACCAATCCAACGTCGATCGCGCGTAATGGCATGATGCCAGGTCCGGCCAAAATAATGTCTCGCCTCCGTGGGACCGCAGGAAGGGCAACAGGCGCTTCTGGAGGCATTCAGTGCGGTAAATGTCGCTGTTGATGGTACCCGTTGTGATGTACGTTTTACTCAGTTTACCGCATTGGCATATGGCCTGCCAGAGCAAGTAGTTTTTTTTTTTGGCGAATTTGTCCACTTTCTTCTTCCTTATGTCTTCCGGAACATCAAACCGTGATTTGGCAAATCTCTGCTTTGCGTCTGCCTTGATGTAGGTTTCGTCATCCATAACCACACACATCGGTTTAGTTAACCACTCTCGATACGCAGGGTTTGGCCGCCATTTTGTGTTGATCACGCCGGTTCGGAGCCTTGCGGACCTTGAATACACGAAGCCCAGCTCATTTCATGGTTTGCTGAACGAACCAGGCGGAACACTTTGCCATCAGAGCCGCGACGCGAATCGAAAGGTTCGGATTACACTTGAAATAATCCAACACCTTCCGGGCCTTCACAGGGTCAGCTGTCTTCGATTTTCTTCCACTGCCAGCCCGCCGCTCGGTCGTCTAGGACTCCTTAAATGATTTTACCACCCGAGACACAGTTGTATGGGTGATTCCCAGTTGTCTTCCGATCCATCTCATGGTCGCAGTCGGATTTTTCAATGACGGCGCGCAAAATTCTCCGGCGATTTTCTTCTTGTTTCGATGACATCTCAATAACCACTAAACCGATTGTTATAATTGTTATTTTGCACATGTAAACAATTCACTCCAAACTAGTTGTACCCAGATTTTCATCAATTTTTACCCACGGACGAAAAAGTTACACACAGATAAAAATGGTGCATTTTTTTTCGAGTACAGGCCTTAGTAGATGAAGTTCAGCAGTGCATTTTTGAACTAAATGTTATGCTAAAATGCTGAAAAAAAAATTGAGCCTTTGATACCTTTGATGTTTTGGAATGCAAAGATGATTTCGAAGCGTGCTGAAATTATTAAGTAAATGAGACTGGAGAATAATATGATATGATTTACAGGTATGGGTATGCAATATGATTTACAGTTACGTGATCTTCAGCCGCATCCCCTCACTTTGCTAATGGCGAGATGACAACATTACACATTCCACGCCATCCAGCTTCTCCATGTTTCAGGTGGCAGTTTTTCGTGATCATATGACTCGTGGAGGCGTGAAGTAGGAACTTGTGAAGACCATAGGTCGGTCGCACCCCCGTTCATAGTTGTCAGCTCACCATTTGAAGCCCTTGTTGATTTCAGGACACTAATATTGATAAAATCATAGATGTTAAGCCTTGTTACAATTATAGAGTTATATCTACATTAGAAACCGTTGATTAAAATGTTGATCCTTCTTTCTGTATTTACAAACTTTCTGTGGTACACCCGCCATCAGGAGAATCGCCGTGACGATTCTCCATCTTCTCTTGAAATCATCGGTACCATTTGCTTTCTTCTTAGTTTCGAAGAGTTTCCGCTTAACTAGAGCCCAGTATTTCTCTGTTGGGCGAAGTTTTGAATAGTTTGGTGGATTAGCTGTTTTCGGCACGTATTTGACCTATTGTATCTTATACCATTCCAGGCCGGATTTCGTGGGTTCTGGTAAACGTCGTGGGTTCTGGTAAACGGTAGCAATCGCTTTTGCAGACGTTCTTTTTCGTACATATCCAACTACACATGGCCTGCCAAATCCAACACTTTTTCGTGAATTTGGATACCTTTTTTTTTCCGAAAATGCTCGGCAATGGCGTGTCCTTTGCGGTAGAAAAAACACACCCAGAAGCTGTTTAAAGTGTTTGAGTACGTTTGTTTAGTCGTGAAGGAAATTTACGTTTTAAATAATTGTTTACAATTGTTACTTTCGACGTATTGACGATTTTGTCTACAAATCAAGAAAATAAGAACTCACTGCACAGAAAAAAAAAAAGCGTTCCCGAAAATAAAAACGGATCTCGAGCTATCTGGGAACTGATTATTTTTTCGTGTAACAATCATGTTTTCCTTATTTCAAGCTTATCCTCGGTGGCTCAATTCGAGTATTGGTAAAAGCATAAAATGTACTTAATAAGGACTAATATATGTTTCTTTGACTACAAAGAATAACATTTTTCTTAGTTTGAATCAATTCGAACTAGAGTTCAGTGGTAGATTTGTTACATCGAAACACACCATGAAAAGGTGATCTACCACCATTAAATCTGAATTTCATTAAAAGCTAGGTTGGTGCTAATTTTATTTCACTCCTTTTTTACGATCTTTTCGACTTAAATGTAAGTGTTCCACAAACAAAATCGAGGCCAACATTCAAAACGGAAGTGAGCATAATCTGTAGGGAAATTCTGAAAACTTTCTTTAGCAACAAGGTGGTGTTGTTCTTGTTTCGCTCAGTGTATATCATCGTTTGCATATTCAGTTTTTCAGTATTCAAACTAACACCGCAGTGAAAAATGAGTTCCTAACACAAAACTAGGTGTCATTCTCACTCTACGCTGATTGGTGCACTTTGAATTCCTGTCGAAAATCCACGTGTGGCATTTTTATGTGTGTACAGCGCAATGAACGAGGGAAAAGCCAGCAAGAATGTGTTAGCTCCTAAAAACGAAAGGACAGTAGTGCCGTGACTTCGTGACTGGGATTTCCTCCCTCGCCAGAAACGATACGAGCAGTAAAGGAATTTGCTTCGCATGCATTTGTTTCGGCGATGACAGCGCCAGAATGCCGCAGTGTCTTTTCTGTGCTGCCACACTGGCTGCTTGTGGGAGCAATTTATTGCTCCGGCAGATTCCGATTCTTAACGTTCCCTCACCCTGTTTCACTCGGTAGGTCGGTCGGTCGGTCGGTCGTTGGCGTGAAGTAATTTCTCTCGTCCAGTTGTACAGCACCGAACCGCAATAATCCATCGTCCGCTTTTATTGTCAAGCCATGGAATCACATTGTGCTTTATGATGTTTTTCTACAAACCACAGCAGCTGAAAAATTCCTCCAACGACAATTTTCGAAACTTTCTCGGTTGGATTGTCTCTCGACTAGTTATCACACAATTACCGGACTAAATTTGGTAGCAACTTAACTTACTCTCTGCCTCTGCAGTAATCCGGAAACAGTGTAAAACCACCCCATGGTAGATTTCCTAAATGCAGACTAGGGACGAGCGGAGCTAACTATTTACATGTTTCCATTTCCATCCTATAGTTCCATTTTCGCAACGAAATGCAGAAATAGATACCGCTACACTTTTAAAACTTCGAGCCAGGGTGGGCAGTGCAAAAAGATTTTAATGCTAGTTTCATAGTTTTCAACCTACTTCCGGTTTCCGGTTTTTCAGGAGGGTGAAGGAAACCCACAGCGAGGGCACTGCTACCATTCCGGAGGGTATTTATGATGCTTTCTTTATCTCCTCCGAGCTACAGTACAGCAGTACGAGGTGAAAGGTTTTGTCAAAGTGAGAGCAATTTTCCAGTTTTTCCTTTCTAGCTTCGAACGAGCGAGGAATAATTTATTTAAATTCATAATGACTTTCAAGTTAATTTATTATTTAAAAAGTAAAAAGTTTGCGCACATCTATATGAGTGGAGAAGCAAGTTCAAAACTTTGCTTGCCAGGTCGGTGGTGGCAATGTTCGCAGAGGGTTTCACATACCCGGCAGCAGTACCAAACCAACCAACAACATGTGTACCTTTTTTTGCCTTGCCTTGCTCCCTCAGAAGTTGCCCAACAACCACTTTGTGTGTACGTATTCGTATAAAATTGCGCCACACGTGCACACTTCCGGCCCCTAGAATTTCCCCTATCTCTGGGCGAGGCAAGTTCATATTTGCACGTTCCACGAGGCGATGATAGCAGCTTTTAGGAAAGTGCGAGAGTTGAGAGCGTGAAAAAATGAAAACTTTACCATGCATTCATTGGTTGGCAGTGTGCTTGCCATTTTGCGAGCTATGACTGTTGGTTGTCATTCTAGGGATGTTTGGTTTGAAAGTTGCCTTGATTTAGATGGTTGGTGA